>PVJC01000871.1:17799-107700 GCA_004026665.1 Murina feae | reverse complement strand
GGAGGAGGAGGAAGAAGAAGAAGGAGGAGAAGAAGAAGAAAACAAGCAAGTAAAGCAAAATGTAAATAGGCAAAGGCATTTATTCCAAAGCTGTGTGGAAGGCCTTCCACTAAGAAGATGTAGTGGATAGGGTGTGAGCTATCTGACATTACTTGGGAAACGGAGGAAGCTGATTGCTCCAGATTGCTCAGAACTGATTGCCGTATTTGCTAACATCTATCACACTGTCCTCAGGCAATATGATTTTTGTTGGCTGCAAAAATAACCACAGTACTTTGGATCAACTTCCTTTCAGAAGTAAAGCTGAGTTCCCCATTCTCTGAATCTGGGCTGACTTTATGGCTGGTTTTGACTAACAGAATATAGAGGAAGAGATGGTGTGCCAGTTAGAAGTCTAGGAATTAAAATATTTATACATCCCTAGACAGTTTGACTTAGTGGATAGAATGTCAGCCTGCAGACTAAAGGGTACTGGGTTTGTTCCTAGTCAAGGGCATGTACCTAGGTTGCAAGCTTTATCCCTGACCCTGGTCATGGCAAGTACAGGAGGCAACCAATCAATGTTTATCTTTTTCTGTCTCTCCAAAAACCAAATGAAAAATATCCTCGGGGGTGGATTATACACACAAACATACACATACATACGTGTGTATATACACACACATAGATACACACACATACATATGTCTTCTGCTCTCATTACTTTTCTAACTTGTCAATAAACCTAGCCCAACCTGTGGGAGAATGAGAAGCATGGAACCCAAATGCCCCTTGCATACCCAACTGACAACCAGTCAAGTCATGGAGACAAGATGTGCACTTAATCAGCACTGACCAGACTCATGAGTAAAACTAGACAAGAACAGCAGAAGGTCCAGTTCCAATTGCCAACCCATAGACTCATGAGTTAATCATGCAGTTGCTGTTTTAGGACACTACATTTTAGAGAGCTTTATTATGTATCAAGAGTTTACTACCTGAGTAATGCAACAAAAATAAATCTGACTTGGGGTTCTTTTATAATATGTAGTGGGTAGGGTGTGAGCTATCTGACATTACTTGGGGAAATGGGCAATTTTCTCTAGAAAAACATGAACTTTCTGAGGACATAGTAAGTGTCATGAAAAGGAATAGTTGGACAGAGTCCCACATGGCTTGATGTGTCTGGGCTAAGCTCCTTACTCCCTCAGAGCTTAGGCTTCTTCCACTCAAAGATAAGAGCCTTTGGAAAAAAAGATTATAAGGAGGTGATGATTGACAATGTTTTTTTCACCTTTTGCAAGGAATATTCTCATCTTTAAGTATAAGCCTTAACCCAAAGGACTGAAAATACTGATGAGAATGTCAGGTGCTTAGGTAATAATGATAACATAACAATGGTAGCAATTATAATAATAAAGTAAGCTTTTATTATTGACCATGTTCTATATTTGGGGTACCATATTAAGGATTTCAACAGCATACTCCCATTTAACTGTCACAATAACAATGTAATACTCATTTTATAGATAAGAAAACAAAGCCTCACAAAGTCAAAGTGATTTCCCCAGGGTCACAATAGTAGGAATGGAAGAGCTAGGAGAGTCTATGAATTATGTCCTTAACTATTTAATCACTCAACAAATAATAAATGAGCGTCTACAATAAGTTGGGCACTCTCCTAAGGAGGAGGAAAAGTAGACCCATAATGTCTGGATTTAACCAGGGGAAATGAGAAATAAGCAATAATCGAGTAAATAATTTAAGATAGTGATAAATGTTTAGAAGAAAAAATATAACTTATGATATGATATACTTAAGATTTGGTGGTGTGGATAACTTTGAGATATAAAAAACAGGGAAGAATAACCATGAAACATCTGAGGGGAAAGGATCCTAATGAGAGGAATGAGTTAACACACAGATCATAGAATTATGGAAACATTGGACATTTGAGATACAGACAGTGGAGTTGGAACACAATGAAGGTTGCAAAAAAATGATAAAAGATGCTGAAAAGATAATCAGAGAGCTGATTCTCTAAGGGGCCTCATAATCTGTTTGCATATCATGGTGAGTAAACAGTTTAGATTTTATTCTAATTACAGTAGAAATAATTGGAATAATTTAGTTAAGTTATATAAACTTTTTTAAATTTTAAATCATACTGGCTTCCATATGGAGACTATTTTTATGGAACAAGAGTGTAAGCAGTGAAAATATATTAGAATAATCCCAAGAAATAAAGATGGGCTAGGGCAATAATGGTGGAAATGAAAAAAAAAGTGAATAAATTTGGAATACTAGTTGAGTACTGAGTTGACAGAGCTTAATAGAATGATGGAGTCCAAAGGACAACAAATCATGGATGACCTATAGATTTTAGGGTTAGAGGGTCACATACTGAAATGAGGATTACTAGGGTAAGAGCAGGTGGTAAAATAGGCAAAGGTTCAAATTTTCTGTTTTTGATACTTCCTGGTATTTCATTTTCAGGGAAGATATTTAGAAAGCTTTTATATGTGAACTAGAGGCCCAGTGCACAATAATTTGTGCTCTCAGGGGGTTCCCTCAGCCCGGCCTGTGCCCTCTCACAATCTGGGACCCCTCAGGGGATGTCTACCTGCTGGCTTATGCCCACTCCCTTGGGGGATAGGGCCTAAGATGGCAGTCAGACATTCCTCTGGAAGCCCAGGAGGCTTCAGGGAATGTACACTTGCCAGGGAGGAGCAGGCCTAAGCTGCACTCGAACATCCTTAGCACTGCTGAGGAGGCAGGAGAGGATGGCTTGTGGCTGAGCAGAGCTCCCACTGTGGGAGCACACTGACCACCAGGGGGCAGCTCCTGCATTGAGCATCTGCCCCCTGGTGCTCAGTGTGTTTCACAGTGACCTGTCATTCCCAGTGGTTCTGCTGTTAGGGTCAATTTTCATATTACCCTTTTATTATATGGGCTAGAGGCCTGGTGCATGGGTAGAGGCCAGCTGGTTTGCTCTGAAGGGTGTCCCGGATCAGTGTGAGGTTCCTGCTGAGGTGCCTGGACAGCCTGGGTGAGGAGCTGAGGGCCATTATCAGGCTGGCCACACTTCCTTCAGGGGGGCAGGTTCTGCTGGGTTGCTTGGCCAGCCTGGGTGAGTGGCTAATGGCTGTTTGCAGGCTGGCCACACCTCTTCAGGGTGGGGGTCCCCCCTGGGGTACTTAACCTACCTGGGTGAGAGGCTGATGGCTGTGTGAAGGTTGTCCACAGCCCCTTCAGGGTAGGGATCCCCACTGGAGTGCCTGGCCAGCCTGGGTAAGGGGCTGAAGGCTGTTTTTAGACTGGCCATAGCCCCTTCAGGGTGGAGGTCCCCACTGGGGTGCCTGGCTAGCCTGGGTAAGGGGCTCATGGCTGTTTGCAGGCTGGCCATGGGCCCCAGCGACCCAAGCTCCCAGAGAGGCTGGCTGGAAGCAGGTATCTGGGATTTATTTATCTTCTATAATAGTTGAAACTTTGTTGCCTTGAGCAGAGGCCATAGCCAGCCAGGGCAGGTCAGAAGCTTGGCTTCCTCCAACTCTGGGGGAACCAAGCCTCCTGCTTGCTCCTGCTCTGTGGCTGCCGGCCACCATCTTGGTTTGGTTAATTTGCATATAGCCGCTCTGATTGGCCGGTGGGCGTGGCTTGGGGGTATAGTGGAGTGATACCAATTTGCATGTTTCTCTTATATTAGTGTAGATGTGGTGTTCAAGGATGGACCAGAGATAAAAGAGATGGTGGTTCTCTGTAACTGAGATGGTAATCAAAGCTATGAGATTATATGACTGGACAAGCTCAGCTTGGGGAAGAGTTCAGAGAAGACGTCGAGAATTGATCCCTTAGCCACACCAAAAATTAAACATCAGTCTGAGAAAGAGTGACCAACAAAGGTAACTGAGAGAGAGAGAAGCTGGTGAGGTGGGATGAGAACCAGGAGAGAGTGTTTTATAAGAAGCCAAGAGAAATAAAAAAGTGTTTAAAAGAAAATGTCCAGTTGTGTTGAACGTTTCTGAGAGTTCAAATAAGAAGTAACCATCTGACCTAGCAACATGAGAATGATTGATGATCATACCATTTCAGAGGTTTGTTGATAAAACACCTAATGAGAAATGAGTTAAGAAAGTAATAGAGGAGAAAGTGGATTAATATTTTTCTCCCTGGCATATGTTGGTAGGGAAAGAACATATTTTGGAGAAGTTGGCCTTTCAATAGCCATCTAACTATAGTTGGCATGGTTATTCATAGAGAAATGAATAAGAAAGAAAACAATGTATCTTTGAAATGGAGAAATTGCAGTGATTCCCAAATCGTATTAAATTTTAATGAAATTTCATTTTAAGCCCAACTCTAAACTAAACAATACACAAGTTTTAGAAAAGTATGAAACTTTTATTTCCAGAGAGGATCAGATGATGTGTAAACAAATAACTAGAATACAAATTAAATTCTATAGGACAAGTTGCTTTTGACTAAGAGGAAGAGTTTTATGGGGAAAGTCCTTGTTCATAAAACTTGCAAAAAGAAGGATAACTGATACTTGGATAAGTAAAAAAGAAAGAGGAGTAGGAGTGTAACTCATGCACAAGTTGGTAAGGTTTACTGAGGACTAGTAAAATTATGAGACATCTAGGTCCCATCAAATTTACAGAGATGTAGGTGACGAGCCTGGAATAGAGCATCAAAAAGAGAGTACTGCATAATTAGTAAGTCCAAGATGATTTGGAGGAGAGAATGGAGGTGCGTAGAACTTTAGAGTAGGTTACTGAAACAGACTAGATAAGAGGAAATGACGTATGAACTAGAGAACCAAGAATAGGAATGGGGAGAGGTTTCAGAGATGTTGCAGGAAAAAAATAGCTCATTGCCTTGGGCTCATAGCGATCCAGTCCTAGGGTCTAGTCCATGCTGGGCCAGACCATTATTACTCTGCAGTGCATGAACTGGTCATCTGGGGTTTACTGCTGGCTGAAATGTATGAATGCCACAGAAGGGCAGGGCCGAGGAACTATAATGAGACACAGATGTCCCGAGAAGCCCTGAGAGTTCTCTGCAGCGTGGTAAATTGCAGCATACAATTGGTTTACTCACAGGACGCACTTGGATAAACTGCAGCCTTCAGAGAGGATTTTGCTTACTTCTGACCATCTGCTGCAGCCTAGGATATCCTCTCATTTACCATCCCGAGTCTCAGGCTATTTTCCTAAGCAACAATGGAAGGGAAATTTGGAAGAAGGAAAAAAGTGCTATCTCTCTCTCAAATTGTCCTTGGAGTTAGTTCTGTATTGGGGTGAAGGTCTATGCATGCACTCATCCTTACCAACACTGAGTTCCAGCATGTGAAACTGATAAAGGCATTGCTGTTTGTTTGTTTGTTTGTTTGTTTGTTTCAATTATATTTTATTGATTTTTCACAGAGAGGAAGAGAGAGGGATAGAGAGTTAGAAACATCAATGAGAGATAAACATCGAACAGCCGCCTCCTGCACACTCCCTACTGGGGATGTGCCTGCAACCAAGGTACATGCCCTTGACCGGAATCAAACCTGGGTCCCTTGAGTCTGCAGTCCGATGCTTTATCCACTGAACCAAACCGGTTAGGGCAAGACATTGCTGTTTTCATCAAATCTGGGTAAAGCTTAGAAGTTCAATCTTCTTGGCTGACCCCACTAAGTCCTCCCTAATGGCTTTTGTTGGATTGTGAGGGGTACAGTGATCAAAACAATGACCAATCACCCTCATTTTTATGCTGGGAAATGAAATCTCAGAGAGATAAGTGACTTGTCAAGGACCCATAGCCTTTCAGTGACATAATGATGCCTGAAACCAAGTCCCGATTCTGTACTTCGCTCATAATAAATTCATTCTACCCAGAATTAAGGACTGTCTCTCTGCATGCCTGTGGTTTCTTGTCCATTGTGTTAAACACGCCTTCTTATTTTGTTTTCACATCTGGGGTCCGACTGACCTTGATAAAACTGCTTCTCAGGACTCGCCAATGCCTAGAGCAAAAAAACTCATCTATGATTGTGCGTTTCATATGAAAACCAGACAATCCAAACTCTATGCCCCGTCGCTCACCTCCAACTTCACATCTCCTCCGACTCTTACACTCCAAGCCAATATTCCCCTGCCTCAACCACCCCATGTTCAGGTACCAGACAACTCAGGACAGCCCCTGTACCCCAGAGGCTGCTGAAACGATCCAGACTAACAAATCCTAACCTGCTTATCCTGCCTCATGGGTTCTTTTCCAATGGAAACCACAGTAAAGGCTTTTGTCCATGGCTTTCTCCCACTGCTTCTGCTTCCTGACCAGCCCTGGTGTACTCTCATGTGGCCCTGCCTAGTGGCATGCCTTCTCCTCTTGGGAAGTGTAACAAACTGTCTTTTCACTGGCAATTATCCTATGAGCTGTTGGTCTGAAAATATCTGAGCCATAATAAAACCTACATTTAAAATATCCATGCTCTTGGCCCTGCTTTTCTTTGTCTTATCTATCTCACACACTGCAGTGTGAGCCCCTAGGAAGACGGGGAGTACTCTGCTCTACTACAATGTACCCTCCGTGTTCCTGGGACAAAGAGAAAACACCTAAATGGTGATTGTAAATGTACTGCATGAACAAAACCTCTTCTAGGCTTAGTCATTGTTATAAAGTATTACAACTTAGTGGCTTTGAACAAAACAAACTTATTATTCCATGGTGTTGGTAGATCCAAAGTCCAGGTATGAAATGATTATAATTCTTCTCTTTGGATCTCACCAAAACTCAAGGTGTCAACTAAGGTTGTGGTTGTCATTAGGGTTTGGGGCCCTCATTTAGGGTTTTGGGTCCTCTTCCAAGCTGGCTTGGTGTTGGCAGATTTTCCTTTCTTTGTGTCTATTGGACAGACATCCCTGTTTTCTGTTAGCTGTCAGCTAAGAACTACTCCCTCCTCCTAAAGGGTGATTTCAGGTCTTTGCCATATACCCCTTCCTTCCTTAGGTAGCTTAAAAGATTGATGTCTGCTCTCTTCCAGGCCAGTCAAGCACATCTCTCTGGCTTCCTCTTCTACAACCAACCATTGCAAACTCTCTGCTTTTAAAGGGTTTCTCTGATTAGGTCAGGCCCATCCAGGATAACCTGCCTTTCACCATATAATGTAACATAATGACTGGAGTATTACCTCATCATATTTACAGGCTTCACCCATACATAAAGGGGAGGGTCATTTTAGTATACTCCCCACCACATGTATCATTGTAGCACATTTACCATAAAGCAGACACTGTGATAAGCACCATGTATACATTATCTTATGCAGTCCAATGATTTTATGATATAGATGTCATTATCCTTTACTTAAACCTGTAAAAATTTGAGACCTAGAGATTACAGTTGATGCTGTGGTACTATGCTTTATCTTAGCTTCAAGATTAAAACACTGTCCTCCCAGCTGCTGGGAAGGGCTCTGAGCTGAGTCCTTCTCCAGGCTGTGCCATTGGCCATAAGAACTGTTCCTCGCAAGGCCAGGTTCTTTCCCAAGGTCAGCTTGCATCCAGGGACTGGAATGGGCTAGGAAGACCAATGCCCTAGCCTCCAGACAGAATAATACTGATAAGACATTTTAGCCCCAGAAGTCCTCAGGGATCTGCTGAGGTCTTTGTTGTAAAGACATGTAACAGCACAACTTCTCTTTCTTTCCAATCTTGCTGCCCTCATCCCCTCCTCAATGTATGCGCAAGAGCACCCCCAGCAAATATACAGAGTCTGGGTCTGCTTCTCAGGGAACCCGATCCATACAGGGAGATGAAAGAAACACATCCTCACAGTGTCGCACACTTAGAAAAAACTAGACACAATATCTGAACCCGCCCTTCTCAATCTCTATGCTGCACTGATCCTGAGCAATCATATACTCTTGTTAGTCACTGAAGCCTCACAAGGGGAGAATTTGGAAGATGAGCATGTCTGTTTCCCCTGAAATCTGAGATCAATTTGGGCATCATGCTGTTTGCACAAAAAAAGAAATGGAAGAGTTTTTCACTTTCTTATTGGAGTCAAGATACACAATAAACCTGTGATTGATTTCTTGCAATATTATCAATTCAAATAATGTTGAGAGTTGGAGAAGAAATAATAGGTCTTCTAGGCTCACTCACTTTTTAATCTGGAATTTCATCACCAGAGTCACTGCTTGACTGATCACATTAATAGAAAACTCAAGCTTTGTGGTTAGTGGTTCCCAAAAGCTGGCCCACATTTCAGGTCAGCGGAAGCAGAGTGCCGGGGCAAATTAGGTGTTGAATAAATATCTGTTAAATAAGTTATTCACCATCTTTCCAGGTTTTCTGTAAAGTGTCATGTGTGTATTTTAACAAGTCCTTGCAGATGATTCTGATGCGGAATCCGGTTTCAGCAGCAATGTTGATATCTTTATATCATTGTGGCAAAATACACATAACATAAATTTACCATTTAACCATTTTAATTGTTCATTTGAGGTAAAATATACATAACAAACTTTTAAGCCACTTAAATGTATGATTCAGTAGCATTAAGTACATTCACAGTGTTGGACAGCCATCACCACTATACGGGTCCAGGTTTTCATCACCCCCAAAGGAGACTTGTACCCATAGCCACTCCTCATCTCCTCCTTCCCCAGCTCTGAGACAGTTCTTTAGTGTACTGGCCCATTCAAGTCCATTTATTTCTTTTTGTGTGTGTGTGTGAATTATTTTTCCCCTTTATTAAGATATTACAAATGTGATCTTATCCCCCCAATGTGTCCTCATCCCCGCACTCCTGCTCTCACACCCACCCCCTGTTGTCCACATCCATCGCTTATTTCTTGTTACTGTTCATATTTCTTATTTGGCCTGGGCCTAATCATATCAGACTAAACACACCCATATGGCATGATTTGGAAACTACACACATAATTTTTCTCCTCTTGATCTGTTTCTATTAATCTAAATCCCTTTAAATTGTGCTCTTTGAAATCTGGCATGATTTTAGCAGAAAGGAAAAGCTGAGCTATCTCTTACCGGGAGCCCAACATTGTATTTCTTTAATTTAGCCTGAAATTGTTTTGGTTTTGAGAAAGACTATTTTATACTACTTATACACATTGAACTTGACAACTAATTTTTCATATGTGCTACTGGTAAAGTCTTATTTCTTTGTATATAAAGATGTTTTAGGAATCTAAATTCAAGACTTTACATTTATCCTTTTTAAATTTGTTTAAAGCATTTTTTCCCCAAACTTACTGAGATCCTTTGAGATCTGATTTTACAATTTAATTATCAGCCTGATTCAAGTGAGTTTCAAATGTTATCAGGTTGAATCTTTCAGGGCCTCTGACAAGATTAATGAATGTATATAAAATGCTGAATTTCAAAAATAAATAAATAAATAAAATGCTGAATTTCATAGGTCTTGGCAAGCCTTAAGCAATACCTTGGTATATCTCTCTCTCAGTTCAGTAATTCACAATACTTACTTAGCACCTAACATTCTCCAAACATAGCACTCACATACTCTGTAATACTATTGTGGATTAAGATAATTTAGTGCCCTCTCGTATTAGTCAGTGGTGTAGTCTGAACTTCTACAGTGGCCACTCAAAGGTGTACAGTACTACCCCAGGCCCTAGAACCTGTCATCATGATGACGCATCACTCCCATGATTATGTTATGTGATAATAGCACAGTTGGCCTTAAAATAGAGAAATTATCCTGGAATATCTGCATTATAAAGGTCCATTATAATCATATGAATACCAAGAAACAAAAACAAAACAAAACACAGCACTTTCTCCCGGTGGTAACAGAAGAGGAGAAAGACAGATTTGAAGTGTGAGAACAACTCAAGGTGTGGTTACTGCTTTGAATACGAAAGAGGAACCCAGTCAAAATAAAGGGGGACAGCCTCAAGGAGCAGATAAAGGTTCTGACTGATAGGAAGCAAGGAAATGGGAATGTTAGTCCTACAACCTCAAGGAAATGAATTCTTTCAGCAATCTGAAAGACCCTGGAAGTAAATCCTTTCCCAGGAACTCCAGATAAAAGTCAAGTCCAGCCAACACCTTGATTTTAGTCTTATAAGCTCTGTAGCAGAGAATCTAGCCAAGCCAATCTGGATTTTTAATACCAACAGAAACTGCAGAAGCCTCTGTTTTGTGGTTATATGTTATGCAAAATTAGAAGACTAATACAGTCAGATTGTGGTCAGAAAATAATGCCAAGCTTTACAAAGAGATGGGATTTATTTATTTTACTTTATTTGATTGGGGTGGGGGTGGTTCAAGCAGATGAAAACAAACAAACAAGCAAAAGCTAAGGAAGTCTGAGTCAACCCAAGTATTTCAAGAACAGGAAGTCACCATCACCACTTGGACTGTAGGTACAATGGGAGGCATGAAAGTTGCCAGAGAAAAGAGATGGAATTATGGTGAAATGAGGCTGTGGGAACTGGAGCCACAGAGGATAGGAAGATACCTTGGGAGCCACTCAAGGCAGAGAGAAAAAGAGAAAGAGGGAGAACCTTCTTCTGACCTTCTCAATGGCTTATATACCAGAAGGGTCAAAAAAACAAAGGGCTCCTAGGAAATATCCTACTGCTGTTCCCTGTGATTCTAAACTAAAAAAGACTATGGCCAGGAACATGTTTGAGAGCAAAAAGTCAAAGGACCAGCATTGAGTTTTGATTATATATTCTACAAATTAGCAAAATTGACAAAAAATCATTTAGGTGCCAGCTAGTACATGTCTTACTACCATATTGCCAAGTACTGTGCCCAACAGCTTACATGCATGTCTTATGCAGTGGTCTCAGCTCTCACCCTTTCCTTGTCTTCCCATTCATGCTATAGCCTCATTCTGGGCTAATTTCCCCTCCACATCCCTGCCTTCAAGATTCAACCATCTGATTTTCTTTAGCTAATAATATAGAGTGGCTGTAACAATGTCCCAGATCCAGACCTTAGATTGAAGAAGACACATATGTTTTTGTGTGATCTATTTTGCCTCTGCCTCCCCAGAGGAAGCATGAGCCCCAGCTAACCTGCTGATCCAAGGAAGATGAAGCCAAAACAGAGTTACCCAAGCCAACAGCCAACAGGGAGAAGCAGAGCTGCCTCTGAAGCTACAGCCTGGAGAAAAGCTCCCTGGCTCAGCCCTGCCTCCATCAGTGAATCCCCTATAATTGTAAGAGTAAGTGGTTTAAGCTCTTGAATTTTGGGTTGGCTTTCTATGCAAAATTATTGTAGCAATAGTTAACTGCTCTACGTCTTTATAATTAGATAGCAGGGGACTAAAGTGCAGATGGTTAAGAAATTAATTCATAATCACCAGAGTTAGTAAGCAGCAGAGAGGCCATTTAAACTTAGCTCTGCCTGACCATAGACCATATACTTTAACCACTAATTGTACTATTTACAATAAATCTTGGGTTTTAGCTTTAGATTGGGAAATGGAAGAAGAGTTGGTGATGACGCTGAGATTCATTATACAGATCCCACCTCTTTTTCTATATAACTACTGTTCGAGTGGCCCTTCTTTTCTTAAGAAATGAGATCTCACCAGGAGAACCCATCTCCCATGGAGAAGAAACAAATAGAGGTTCTGGCAGCTGCCTGACGGGGATCCTGTCATCCATTGTTCCCAAGCTGCTCAGACACAAGGATACACACACATACACATACACACACACACACACACTCTGAGTGGCCAGATTATTATGACCACCAGACCTTTGTATGCAAATTAGCTATAATTTCACACTGAAGTTGCTAGAGGGCCAGACCATTATAAATAGGGAAACAGGTTGTTTACCATGACAGAAATGATTTTTTTTCTGAAGATATGGGTAAACAACATGATTTAATAGCCTTTGAATGAGGAATGTATATATATATATATATATATATATATATATATATATATATATATATTTATATTTATATATACACACACACACACACACACACTGAGTGGCCAGATTATTATGACCACCCCCATCAGTACTTCATTGGGCCACCTTCTGCCTTCAGTACTATGGCAATTCTTCTTGGCATTGACTCCATAAGATGTTGAAAGGTAATGCGAGGAATCTGACACCATGCCTGATGAATAATAGCACTGTCCAGTTCTGTGAGATTTCATGGTTGTGGAACCAGCTGCCTGATGGCCCTTTTAACTTCGTCCCACAAATGCTCAATTGGATTGAGATCTGGTGATTGTGGGGGCCACCTAAGCAAGGTAAAGTCTCCCTCATGTTCTTGAAACCACTCCTGCACAATACAAGCACCATGGCATGGTGTATTGTCTTGTTAGAAGAAGCCATCTCCATTGGGATACATCATCAATATGATAGGATGAACTTGATCAGCAATGTTACTTAGGAATGTTGTGCTATTCAGATATTGTTCCACACAAATTAAAGGGTCCAAATCATCCCAGGAAAACATGCCCCAAACCATAACTCTGCCTCCACCAGCTTGAAGGGTTGTATTCATGCATGTGGGGTGCATGCTTTCATGCTGTTTCCACCAAATTCTCATTCTGCCATCTACATGATGCAACTGGTAACGTGATTCATCAGACTGCATGACCTTTTTCCAATGCTTGACTGTCTAATCCTTGTGTTTCTGTGCAAATTTGAGACATTTTATCTTGGTAACTGCAGAAAGAAAAGGTGTTTGAACAGGCCTTTGGCTTCCATATCTCATATGATGCAGTGTAAGGCTAATTTGTGTACAAATGTCAGGTGGTCATAATAATCTGGCCACTCAGTGTGTGTATATATATATATATATATATATATATATATATATATATACTTCTGAGAAAAGGACCATGACCCTTATTTGTGTAAACAAAAAAATTGCAACTCAGAAAATGTAAACCATTTGACCAAGATCCTATAGCTAATTAGCGATGGAACTTGCCTTGAACCCAGCACTCTCCTCAGTCAAATTGCTTAGATGCCCCACTTTCTAACTGTATGCATTGGACAATTAACCTAATTCCTTTTAGACTCATTTACTTTATCTAAAAAATAAAACCTTTATTATACTTCCATTTGTCTGGGTTCAATTAATTATAAGGGCTAGAGAACAACACACAGAATAAAAACAAAAAAAGGAAAATATTGGTATGTGTCAATTGTTTAGACTAGAGATTCAGTCAATGTCATTTCTCAAGACTGTTTTTTTTCTGGGTTGGTTTCCATCTAGGTAGGATCCCTATAGACGGTGATCATAACAACTACAGGGTTATACCCTACTTGCCAGAGCAACTCCGGTAATAAGAAAGCACCTTTTCCTTGATAGTTTCAATCCATGTCCTGAGATAGGATGTTCCAAAATCAGACCAGTGGACCTCAATCACAGTAGCAACAAGGGATTGAATACATAGATGGAATGTGACTAGGTTAGGTGTCAACCCATTGAGAAGTGGGTTGGTGAACCACCTAAACTACCTTGACTCATGGAAAATGGACTATTCCCCCCAAAACATATTTCTACTAGTAGACTAAGGGAACTGGCATATTATAAGTATTTAATAATGTACAACCTCATCCCAAATCTGATTCTATCCTTATTTTTAACGAGTGTAAGCTGGATTAGTATTCTCATTAGAACCATGTTGCATTTGAAGGAACTATGGCTTAGAGAGGGTAAAGACTTTTCCCAGGATCACTAGATTACTAGCTAGTCAGTTGCAGAGTCAGGAATCACATTCAGATGTACCAACTCCAGATATTGTGCACTGAATTTAGACCTGGAACATGTCAGCTTCTTAACTTCTTAAGTGGTAACCACTCTTGAATAACAGCTTCTTGGGACTTAACTGGTGCTTGTGAGTATATATCCTCTCCTAGGAGTCTATACAACAAGGGACTTTGTCCCCACTTATCAGGCACAGCCTATTCTAGTTGAGAGTTGCCCCTGGCATATTGAATTTCTTATCTCCTATTCTCCTCTCCCAAGTGGAACACTGGGTAATTTGAAAAGGATAGAGCCAAAAATAGCTTGACCCTCTATTGTCTATTTTATCAGCTCTGCAGAGCATGGGTGAGGGCAACCCAGGAGCCATGCCAGGAGACAGATTTTGCTTGCTGAACATAAGTTCTTGGGCCAGACTTTGTTATATTCATAGACATGTTGTAAGAAGGCATTGAGGGAAATGGAATCTGAACCAGAGAGGAGAGTCATCATGAAGCAGCAGCTGTACAAGTGCAGCTCCAATGCAAAATCCAGCTGAGAAATCACCCAGCAGAAAGCAAGCAGACAGAGCAATCGGCAGGTGGCCAATCTAGGAGGAACCTCACACTGCCTGTACATCCATTTATATAAAATCCATAGGAATGTTCTATTATGTTTAATACAGAGTTGGAGATGTGTGTTCATTGAAATGTGAAGATGCTCAGATGTAGGAAGAAATTGGCAGTCACTAAGCAATTCACATCCGCTATCTCCTTAATCCCTACTCACTGGATGAAGTAGGTACTATTATTCATTACCACCCTGAAGAGGAGAAAACCAAGTTTACAAGTGTTAAGTAAGCAGATCAACATTTCTATCACCTTACAGATGAGAGCCCAGACTGACTGTCATTGTGCCCAAACCCATAGAAGGACCATGAAAGTCAGACCCTGATGTGTTGAGGCACACTATCTTTGAAAATGTGATATTGTGTGTTTGTTTATCTTTCCTTTGTTTATCTTTCCTTTGCTTATGTGAATTTTTTACTTTTGATATATTGAAACTGATAATAATAAACACCAGTTTAGTAATACAAATCATTATTACAAGTCAAATAAAATATACTGCATTCTATTAAGAAATATTAAAATAAACATATTTAATAAAACACACAACATATATCACTTTAATAACTCAATTTATTATGACAAATCAAATAAAATTAATTTTCATGAAGAAATATTAAAATTTTATAATAATATACCTAGTAATTTTCTACCCAGTAATTTCTTATGAGTTCAATTTTCTGAGTTCAAAATGTGTAGACTCTTTCCTTTAAAAAACAAAATAAAATATCCTCAGCATCTTGATCTGACAAGATATGCTACTATGTCTAAACTATAAATAAGTGCTAACATTGTCTATAGAAATCTAGCTCAGGAAGTGATGGAAGAATAAACTCCTTTGCATTTATAATACCAACTAGAGGCCCAGTGCACAAAAATTTGTGCACTCAGGGGGGTTCCTCAGCCCGGCCTGTGCCCTCTCGCAGTTCGAGAGCCCTCAGGGGATGTCCACCTGCTGGTGTGCCTGGCCACCCCGAGTGAGGGGCTAATGGCCATTTCTGGCTGCCCACACCCCCTTCAGGGTTCAGGTCCCTACTGGGGTGCCTGGCTGGAAACAGGTATCTGGGATTTATTTAACTTCTATAATTGAATCTTTGTTGCTTTGATTCCCCCTCCCCAATGAAGCCTGGGTTGCCCCTGGCAACCCAAGGTCCCAGCCTGGCAGGTATCTGAGGTTTGTTTATCTTCTATAATTGAAACTTTGTAGCCTTGAGTAGAGCTCAGGGCTCACAGGGCCCTGGCTTCCTCCATTGCCTGGGGCAACTCCATTTCTGTGGTAGCCACCATCTTAGTTGAGTTACTTTGCATATTTGCTCCTGATCGGCTGTGGGCATGGCTTGTGAGCTTGGCTTGTGGGTGTAATGAAGTGAGGGTTAATTTACATATTACTCTTTTATTAGATTAGATAATTGCTAATACTTATAGGAAACTCAAAGATTCTTAAAATTTACAAGATCTATTATTTCACTTGATTCTAAAAATAACTGAGTTATTTAGGCAAAAGATTAAGGCCTACTGACTACTGATTGGTACAGCAAAGCTCAGAGAAACTGAGGGACTCCCTGGGGGTCAGAGGAACAATAAAATAATAGATGCTTTTGAACTCAGGGAGACTGATGCCTCTCCCAGGGCTCTTGTCACCATAGAGTGTAGCTTCCTATGTAGTATGTAATGCTTTTGACAATGTTTTACATATTTCTTATTTTTACTAAGGCAATTAACTGGTTTATGTAGAGTATCTACTATATAATAAGAAATTTGCTGAGTTCTGGGAATACAAAAGTGAATAAAACCCACAGGCAAATTATATTTGGGGGATTAAACACTGAACATATTAAAAAACACACATCTGTACAGAAAGAAAAGCATTAAATAGTTTTTCCACCTTTCATTAAGTTCTTTTACAACTCCGTATTTCCATAAATATTAAATTAAGCACATTCTATTTTCTTATAAACACCATAAACTTCTCCCAATTCCCTACCCTCTTTTCATCTAAATGTTGTATATTAATAAACTACTCTGATTTCTTTTTAATATACATAGAAACACAACCATAGAATATTAGATCTGGAAGAAGCATGAAAACAAATACCAAGTAGATACTCAAATATTTTGGTTTAATTAATGAGCAACTGAATGAAGGAAGGAAGGAGATGCCTATTATTCAAAGGATCCAAAGAGAAGATGGAATGTTTTCTACTAAATTGTGGCTGCAAAATTTCTTATGTGACTACAAACTGGCTACATCTTACCTTGGCCCCTGTATACTTAACTAGAGGTCTGGTGCACAAAATTCATGTACAGGGTGGGGGGGTGTCCCTCAGCCCAGCTTGCACCCTCTCCAATCTGGGACCCCTCGAGGGATGTCCGACTGCAGTTGGACATTCCTCTTACAATCCAGGACTGCTGGCTCCCAACCGCTTGCATGCCTGCCTGCCTGCCTGATTGCCCCTAACTACTTCTGCCTGCTAGCCTGATCAACCCCTAACTACTCCCCTGACAGCCTGATTAATGCCTAACTACTCCCCTGCTGGCCTGATTGCCCCTAACTGTCCTCCCTTGCCTGCCTGGTTGCCCCTAACTGCCATCCCCTGATGGCCTGGTTGCCCCCATCTGCTCGTTCTTGGAGGCCTGGTCCCTTCCAACTACCCTCCCCTGCAGACCTGGTCACCCCTAACTGCCCTCCCACACTGGTCATCTTGTGGCCACATAGGGGTGGCCATCTTTGACCATATGGGGGAAGCCATTTTTGACCACTTGGAGGCGACCATCTTGTGCGTTGGAATGATGGTCAATTTGCATATTTCCTCTATTACACCGGACTAGAGGCCCAGTGCACAAAAATGTGTGCACTTGGGGGGGAGGGGTCCCTCAGCCCAGCCTGTGCCCTCTTGCAGTCTGGGACCCTGGGGGAATGTCTACCTGCTGGCTTAGGCCCACACCCTGGGGGATTGGGCCTAAGCTGGAAATCAGACATCCCTCTGGAAGCCTGGGAGCCCTCGGGGGATGTCCACTTGCCAGCAGGGAGCAGGCCTAAGCTGCAGTCAGACATCCTTAGCACTGCTGAGGAGGTGGGAGAGGCACTCACCACCACCGCCGTGCTGGCAGCCATCAGCTTGGCTTGTGGCTGAGCAGAGCGCCTCCTGTGGGAGCGCACTGACCACCAGGAGGCAACACCTACATCATGTTACACAACTGATTTACCCCATGAGCTTCAGTTTCTTCATCGGTCAACAGCAATAATAAATATAGCTTCCTAACAATGTTGTAGTGAAGAACACTTGAGATCATCTGCATAAAGGATGTATGTAGCACAGTACCTGGCACAGTATCACTCATATGTTTATTATAATAATTAATATCATCACTTTGCCCAATAAAATATTTTAAAATACTGAACAGAGTTCCCTCAAAATTAATGTTCACCCAAAACCTTAGAATGTGACCTTATTTAGGAATGAAATTAACTTTGCAGATGCAATTAGGTAAAATAAGGTCAGGTTAGATTAGGGTAGGTTCTAATCCAATGACTGCTTTCCTTATATGAACAGGGGGCATTTGAACAGATACACACACACAGAGGTGACAGACACAGAGGACTTCGTGGGATGTTGGAGGTAGAGACCAGAGGAATCTTCTGAAAGCCCAGCACAGCCAGCAGCCACCAAGATCTGGAAAAGGCCAGGAAGGGCTCTCTCGCAGCCAACACCTTGATTTGGGACTTAGTCTCTCCAGAACTTTAAGGCAATACATTTCTGTTGTGATAAGCTACTTCCTTTGTGATAATTTGTTATTACTGTCATAGGAATCTAACAAAAATGGGTATATTTTTAGCCATTTTAATACTTATATGTGTGTGTGTTTGTATAATGGGTTGTTATTGTGTTGGTTGTCATACATAATATGACAGATTTCAGAAATTATAGTTGTGGCGCCAAGGTTATATATATTCACATTTTTTATACCTAGCACCAAATGGCCCTGTAAAAAGATTGTTTTGAAAGGATACTCTCACATCAGTATGTAAGAGTGCCCTTTCATATATTCTCACTAACAACAACAGTACTGACTTTTGGACAGGAGAGCCGTGAAGGAATATTGCACTTCTTAAAACTTATCTGGGCCTTAACTTTTCCCTCCATTAAGATAGGGAGTAGCAGTTTTACCATTTAAGCTGTTGTGAGAACAAAATGTGTCAAATACTTAGAATGGTACCAGGCATGTAAAAAGCCAGCGTGATATGGTTTTTCTTTATTATTACTATAATTGAAGTCTTCAAGAAGAATGCCTTCAGCTAAGAAACCTAACTACCTTCCATTTAAGAATCTTTGCAAATTACTGGTGAGTATGAACACTCCTCACTCCAGCCTCTTCCAAGTCTATTTATTCCTTATCAAGTAGCGGTTTTCTTGATCTTGGTCAAGCACTAAAGATACCACTAAAGAGAACTACAAAAGAAATGCCTTGTTTCTATAGTTTTCCTCCCTCCTACATTCCTTCTTTCCTTTCCTCCTGTCCCTTTTATCTTTTTTTTTCTTATAGTTCCCTTCCCTTCTACCAAATAATGAACAGAAATTCAGAGACAGTGTTGTGTTTTGGATAAATATGCCTCCTCTAAAATATACACTGGACAGAGAACTAGAAAAAAAACTATTTCATGCCCAATTTCTACCATTAGTGAGCACATTTAATTGGGACAAGTCATTTAATTACTGTGGATATTAGTTTCATGAGTTATTCATTCATTGATATTTCACAAATATTTCTTGAATACCTCCGATGTGCTGATAGAAAAAGACATTATAGTGAACAAGAGAGATTTAGCAATTGTTCCCATGGAACTTCAATTTTATTGTGAGAGAGATATTGAAATCAAAAATTCAATGATTTTTTTATTGTTGTGATAAATCTAAACTAGGGAAGTAAAAAAGCATGCAACCAGGGATGTTTATCTCCGACTAGAAACCCAGGAACCATTCTTCTAAGGAAGTGGCATTGAATCTGACATCTGAAATAGAACTAGGAGTAATCCAGACAAAAGGGTAGAGAAGGAGAAGCTGGAAGTAGAGGGAAGGGGATCTCTGCAGAGCCTGAGGGGAGGTGCACAGCTCATCACTGAGGATCTGAAAGACAGCGGATCCAGTTAGAGGGCAGGGGGTAGTTAAATAAAATGAGAATGGTTGGGGAGGTAGGGGCTAGACTATGTATAGTTTATAGAATGTGTTAACTGCTTGTGTGGGAAATAAAGATGTTTGTTTCTACTGCATGCCACAGTTGTATGATTTTATGACTCTGCTACAGCGGAATAATGGTAACAGCATCTGAAATCATACCGTAAGTTGTTTATGCTTTTGGACTTCCCCATTGTAATTATGGGGTGGGGAGGAGGATTGGTAAAGCATTAAGGAAACCTTATAATGGTTGAAGAATGAAGTGATACAAACTTGCACCAGATATTTACCATGGTGATGGAAAGGAACGGATGAGTCATGTTTAAGAGACATTAGGGAATAATTAATTTTAGCAATTAAAAAAACCCTTTAAGGCCATCATCCAGCTTCTACAAGAAGATGAAGTGCAGTCACTAAGTTGGCTGCAGCTGCCTGAAGTCTTGCTAGGAAAGTTTCTGAAGATAGGACCTGGGAAGGGACGTGGGTCCTGACCAGTTAATTAGTGATGGCCATCCTGGGTAGGAAGGATGAGTGGTCGCAGGGACTTCCCAAGAACACGCTGCATGTCAGACACTTATTTCACAGCTTAATAACTGAGACCAGAGAGATCACGTGCATTCTGAGATTTCTGTGTTCACAGTTAGTACTAAGGCCTTGGCAGGGCCACGCCAAAAGATTCTGAGGGCCTTAGCCTGTGGGCCAGACCTTCCCCTCTCCTATAACCTAAACAATGACTTGACTTAGACTTTATTTCCTATATAAGAATTAACTGCTGTTATTAAGCACTGTTTTATATTAAATGCATTAAAGGTTACAATTTTTGCCAGCTTGTTTCTGCTGGCCCTGTAGGGTTGAATGAGAAGAGAGCTATAGTCAGGTTGGGACTGTGCTTTCATTAGGATGCATAGAGCAAAATGGGAGTGTGTAGAGAGAGGGGCTGGGAGAGCAGAAATAATGGTGTACAGGAAGAGTGATGGGGGTAGTATTAGAAATAAAGATGTATATGCATTAGAGACATAGTTTGGTGGCAGCATAAAGATTCATTGCAGAATTGGACCTGCATTAGCTTATTCTAAGAATGTCTTTTTCTGGCATTCATATTTTTCCCCCCATCAGGGGTGGAATTTTGATAATAATGCCTAACTCACAATATTGTTCTAAGACATAATGAAAGAGCATGTGGAAATAACGGGATAGAGTAGAGACCACAGAATGGTTTTCTGTCAAATAACTTCACTAGACTTATGGGCTTTATTTCCTGGAAAACAGCTCTCAGCCCCAAGCTCACCTTTTTTTTTCACACAGTGCTCCCGACCCTACAGCCCCTTTGTTTTGCAACAGATCCACACAAAGCCTCAACTGAGAGCAAGTGAAACACAGGAAGTGGAGCTTAAGTTGATCAGAATGTTAAGGGGTACTTGATGGACTGACCACATAGCCCAATTTTCCCAGGACAATCCTATTTTCATCTGTTGTCTTAGTTTCAATTTTATTTCTTCCATTTTCACTCTCAAAGTTTGGACGATCAATTATATGACCATCCTACCTTTTAAAAGTCTCTCTCTCTCTCTCTCTCTCTCTCTCTCTCTCTCTCTCTCTCTCTCCTCTAGCATACATTTTAATCTCATTGTATTTCAGTTTCTTTACCCTTTTTAAGTCTTCCCTTTACTTATGAATTTTATTTTCTTCTTTCATTCCCTTTCTCCTATCAAATAGTTATACCCATTTCTTGCTCTTCATTTCCTTAATCTTTCTTTTTCCTTCCTCAACCCCTATTTCTGTCTCTATATAATCTCTGTTCTTACTCCTACACTCTCCTCCTTCCTTTTATTTCCAATTATGTCTTGGTCTCAGTGTTTCCATCTGTATCCCATAGAATAGAGTCTGGGAGAAGCAGCCCTATGAGGTAGACTAGTTGTCTCAGTTTACCTTTGGTCTCTAGATATGGGCATGGGGAAGACAGGTGAGGTGGACTCAAAGGAGGGTGAGTAATAACAAGGAAATGGTATTTGTCACAGTTTGTGAGCTAGAGAGGAAATTTTAAAATAGGATTGGAAAAGCAGGAGTGGCCCAAACCCAGAATAGATGGCCTCAAAGCACTGATGGTTTTAAAATTTCATTTTATTTGCCAAAGGTTTGGGGTGAGGTTACTCAGATTTCACCACAGGCTCACCCTCCTTCCGGAATCTAATCACAGAGCAGCATCGTCATAAAAACAGAAATAGCTCATGTATCCATTTGTCATCCTTTAGGATGCAGCTAATCAGAGCATCCCTGAGCTCTAGCCAGAGAGCAGGGACATTAAAGCAAATCTGTTGGTGCCACACAATTGAGTTCAGGGCTAAAAGAGAGGGCAGAAGAGGAACTATGATTTATGGTGAATCATAAAACTCCAAAGGGCTTGCATTTTCCTAAAATGTGAACACACATGACTTTAAACTCTACCTTCTCACCTTGGAGTCAGGAAGGCAAGCTGTACCTTCTGATCAGTGGGATGTAAGGATTTGGCTGCTGATTCTGCCACTTTCAAGTTTCCCAGAGAAGATAAGGGGCCACCCAAAGTGACTTCTGTGATACTGGGTAGCTCAGATATGAACCAGGATGCTCCTGCTTTCTAGGATAACACACTGCTTTATTGAATGAAGAACAGCAGGTAAAGTTTACCTGAGGCTCAAAGAACATTAGATTTAAAGAAAACATCAAGGACCAAGATGAATATTTCTCAAACTTTAATGTACAAACCAATTAGCTGTGGGTACTGTTAAAAATGCAGATTCTAAAGATGAAGACTCTGCATTTCTGACCAACTCCCAGGATCTGTTGATTCTACTTATTGACAGACCCCATTCTGAACAGCAAGGACCAAAAACGCTCCCATTTTTGTATGGATGAAAAGAAGGCTTCAGAAAAAAAGAAAAGAGGATCACCATGGGCACTACTGGCTGAGTTGGACTAGGTAGACTGAAAGAAGAGTGTATGTTTTTGTTTGTTTTTATTCATATATTATATTATTCTCACCTCACTAGCACTACCTTTAGGGTCAGACAAGTCCAAGTACAAATAACAATCTACCACATTTTAACCTCTCAGTCCGTTCATCCATGAAATGGGACCATTAATCCCTCTAGCTCAGAATGTTTTTATAAGAATTACATGAGAAGTCTTATAATGTGGCACACATTATACATTTTCATTAAAAAGTCTCCATTTTTGTTACTATAACCAAGTGAGTCTAATTGAGAAGGCTAAAAAGGGCTAATTCAAAGGTAGCCCTGATGTTTTGGGGGTATGGGGGTAGGAATTCATGTTAGTAGGCTCAGTGTGCATTTTTAATGACCTGCCACTGAGACATTGTCTCCTTCTTGAAACTTAATTTGCAAAACAAGCCATAAGCGCTGCCCTAGGGGGAAGGGTGGATTGTTAGCTGGCTCTGAAACCTTGGAACACCTGGGGGAAGGGCAGATGGAAGAAGCACTTCCTCCAGGGCCTCATGGGAGGGAGCATATATGCAATACAATGAACTCGAGAGGCAGTTATAAGGCAAAATTCTCCCGTGTTATGCCACTCTGATTTGGAAGATTCCCAGAGTCCGTGTGTGATTAAAACTGTGATTTCTCCACTTCTTCAAAGTGTTGCTTAGTTTTTTGGTCTTTCTGCAACATAATGATGAATAGAATTGCCAAAAAGCACAACAAAAGTTATTGGATCCTGAAGGGGAGAGAATGCCATTACTTACTGAAAGTTCCTATTCCTCCCAAATATTTAATCTCCAAATATAACCTAATTTCCAAACTAAAAGCCTGGTTCTAAGAGCTACAACAAAGGCTTGTGCAAAGGGAGCTGTGTTCATTTCTAACAGTGCCATTCACATCAGGGTATATACAAAATTGTGTACTCATCTCAACTGTCTGGCAGGTAGCAGTAAAGCATAGAGTAAGGGGTATTTTTTTCTGATTTGCACAAATATCCCTTTGGTCTGGCATCCATGCTGCCAGAGGTTCCACTAGAGGTTCCACTAGAACCTGTGGACATTATCTACAGGGGGCTATACTACTTTATAAGCATCTTGCCTTATCTTCCTTTCTCTCTCTCTCTCTCTCTCTCTCTCTCTCTCTCTCTCTCTCTCTCTCTCTCTCTCTCTC
This sequence comes from Murina feae, assembly GCA_004026665.1. Taxonomy (NCBI): domain Eukaryota; kingdom Metazoa; phylum Chordata; class Mammalia; order Chiroptera; family Vespertilionidae; genus Murina; species Murina feae. Next base: position 84,073 of record PVJC01000871.1, on the reverse strand, counting down.
TCTTTCTCTTTCTCTCTCTCTGCTTCTTGTCTATCCCAGAGGCAAATGTCCATCTTGTTTTTCTCATAAGTCAAGTAAAAATGTTAACTATTTCACCTTTCCCATTCATATCACTTTATTCCATTCAATTTTCAAAAAACAGTCAACCATAGTTGACTATGGGGCCAGTCTCACTTAAGTAGGGACAATGGTAGAAAGCATAAGAACCCAGGAATACCAAAATTCTGCCCTCAGGCACAGACATACCTCCCTGTGTGGTATCCATACTCTTAAAAATAAGACAAAATAGAGTTGCTTATGTCACACCACCAAAACAAAACTTAATTACAGGTTTGGCTCTTCCAAGAAATGCAATCTTAATCTAGTCAATTGGGAGTCACTGTATTGGCACCAGTTAGGTTATCTCCCTGAGAGACACCTGCCATCTCCTAAAAGAAATAAATTTTGCCCTAACCAACCCGCTCACTTGCTACTCTAACTTCCTTGTTTCTGTTCTCTTGTGCAAATAGCCCTCATTTGGTGCCATTCCATGGAACTCCTTTCTATCTGCCACACTGGAATCAGCACAACTCAAATCAATTTTTGCCCCAATTAACTCTTAAAATTTTTAATATGCTTTGGTTTATCTCTGAACAATACAATGCAAAATAATGTTATTAATTGAATACATTTTTTGCTCTAAATAAGCTGGGCATTAGAAGTGCCATTTTGCATCAGAGTCAACTATGGTCTACAGCATCCCTAAGTCTTTCCAGGGAATCTTTTGTTAAGTCTCACAACAGCACTGGGAGTTAGGTATTGTTAACATTTTATCATTGATGCAACCATATCAACAGAGATACAACATCTTGCTTAAGATCACCAGTACATACACTGCAGAGCCAGGATCCCAAACCAGATCGCTAGGGTCCTTCCTTCTTTTATTTTTATTTTTTTCCAGGCTAGGACACCCTAGAGATTTGAGGAGACTAATCAGAGCCTGAATGGGGGGTCACAGATGTTCCAACTTCTTCCCCACAGTCCAGGCCACCTGGCACCACCTGGCCCTGTGATCCACTGCCAGGTGGAAATGCCACCTCATTCCTCAACAATCAGAGCCGGCAGTGGAAGCAGAGAAGCAGGCAGCTGCCCTTTCCTGTGTTCTGTTTTCATAGCAATTGCTGCTGAGATAATCAGATGTTTGCTCCAAGTGATGATTTCTTGTTTGTTTAGCCTGGCCACTAGATGCCCAAGTGAGGCTGTGGCTGGCAAGATGAGAATTCAGCAGGGTGGCTGGGGACATCTGAGAGTGGGGAGGCAAAATTGGCACTATGAGGTATATTCACAGCCAGCAAAGAGCAGCAGGTAAGGTTCATATATTTTTTTTCTAATATTCAAGATGGGCAGCAAGTCCCAGATCTCAAGAATTTGCTCTGAACATCAGCGTTCTATTATCAAGACCACAAAGATTATAGGCTCAGATAACCTAACGGTGCCTCTGGCAGTCCCTTATCCTCTCTTGGTCTTTTATCCTTCATCTATAAAATGAAAGGCTAATAAAAGAAATATGCTGTGACCACTGAACTGTACAATGTACTCCTCTGTTTAAAAATAGGTATTTATTGAGTGTTCCTATGTTTCAGGAACTGCGCTAGTGGTAGCAGAGGCAATGGAGAATACAAAAAACATGGCTACTTGCAAATGTAACAGTTGGGTGAAAGTCACAGGTAATGAACAATGAGTATTTTTATCCTAAATGATAACACAGAATACTATTAAAATTTTCCTTGAAATTCCTTTTTTGCTTAACTTCTAGGATACCATGCCCTTTCCAGTCTCCCCAAAATTACTGACCTCTTCATCATTTCCAAACTCGATAGCTCTTTCCAATGTGTCCTATGAGTTCTGGCCTCTCTCAGCTCTCACCTTATCTGCTATTCCTATCTTCCATACTGAGTTATTTGTGGTCACAGGATGGAATGCTTGCTAAGCAGGCTCTCCTGTTCTGGGTTCAGGGTCTCCTGCTGGTTATCCTAGGAATTCACACAGCACCACCTTTGTCCCTCTCAGGCCTCTGCTCTAATTTCAATTTTTAGTGCAACCTTCCTAAACCACACTCTTTAAAAACAAAATACTCTTGTCATAATTGCCACCCGTCTCTTGCATTATTTTGCCCAAAGTCAGTAAGTACCACTTGATATACTTTATGTAAAATAATGAACAATAATAGGGTAAACTAATAAGTATAAATGCATGCTCAATGAGGAGAGTGGTCTTCACCTATTTCCATTTGTTGCTGTATCTCCAAATACTGATGTAGGGCCTGGCACAGAGTAAGCATTTGATACATATTTATCAAATGCAGATATGGATGGATGGATGGATGGATGGATGGATGGATGGATAGATGAATAGATTGTTTACAGTAACAAGAGGAACAAAATTTGTCTGGGATTATTCCCTAATCCCTAAGAGAGATTTTTTATAGCTGTAAAAACATTATATAGCTTTTATAATGTTTTAATAACATCAGTTATAATTATTATTACCTTTAGTGGAGTTAGATTATTGTGGCATTTGCTTTAAGTAGGTAAAATGAATCAATTTCATGCTGACTGCCTCTTTCTTTCCTCTATCATGGTATCAATCATTCAGTGTGATAAAATAAATTTCCTTCAATGGAGAAAATAGCTTTTTATCTTATGGATATTATGCACAACCAAACGTGTCCCTCAAACACATTTGACAATACAACGAACATATATCATGTCCTAACAGGGATCATAAAAGCTAGGGAATATTTATTAACATTAGTATATATTGTAGATTTTCCTATGTACATTTTGGAAAAGACATGTTATGTGTTTGATCAAACTCAGAAAAGCCACACAACAGGTTAATATTGTTTTGCATCCATCTCATCATTTCAAGGGCAATTCCAAAACACATTACTATATTTAATAAGCTGACCAATGCCCTTGTGAACTGGCTTGCTGTGGAGATGAATGAACTAAGATGCATTTATGCATAGCCCATGGACAGACAATAGTTCCTTCAAGAAAGGCCTGGGGAAAGGAAGGGAGTGTGGGAGAAGGGGTCAATGGGGGGAGGGGAGAGAGGCATCTGTAATGCTTCCAACAATAAAGATAATTCTTTTTTAATGGCCACATTGGGAATAAAGCAGAGGTCCACATTTTCTTAGCAGTATTATTTTATACCTCCATGCAATTTTGCCTGCATTTTCAAAAACGCACAAATCAGTTGGAGAGATGATGGGTTGCCTGTTGTGATACTTATTTGTGTCTCACTATTAAGGCTTTTAAAAATTGGCCTGAGACATCATTCTGATATGCTTGCCTCCAAAACAAGAAACAGTGTGACCTGGTATGGAAATGAAAGGGCGGTGCAAGACGGACTCAAACCGGCCAATAGGGATGCAGAGGAAATGACCCAGGTCCAAATTAGGCTGACTGCATCCTGCCCCCTGTGCAACCAAACCTTGGCCCTTCCCTCAACCAATCAATAGGGGCCACACACGTTACCCCACCCACTACTTCCAGACCCCCGATAAATCTTTTGTTTTCCTGAAACTCGTGGGCTCTCCTCGCCCTGCCGCTGCGTCGGTGAGTGTGTGTGGGATGGAGCCCAAACTAGCTCTAATAAAGGCTCTGAGTTCTTGCATCGGAGTCGGGGCTCATTGGCGGTCTTTGGAGATCACAACATCTGGGTGTAACAGAAACATCAGTAATGGAGGAAGGATGGATAGATTTCAGTTCGGTTCTGTATTACAGAAAAATTTGAAAATTCTGCTGAACAGCCCATTTATAATTTCCTTATTCTACAACTATACGCATCTCAAAAAGGAAAAGTAAACAGAAATCAAAGTTCAATTAAATATTAGTATTGAGTAGGTAAATCTGAATAAAGTATGTACAGTACTTAATGATAATTTATAAATATCCATTCATTAATTATAACAAACATACCATGCTAATGTAAAATGTTAACAATAGGGGAAACTGGCTGTGGGATATATGGAAATTTTGTGAACTGCAATTTTTTATAAACCTAAAACTGTTCTAAAAAATAAAGTTTATTTTCAAAATTGCAAAATGAGAAGGTCATTTGAAAAGCCCAAACCAGGATATGCTGGTTAACTGGAGATCCTTTTCTTATTGCAAACCAAAATCCCTTTTAAATATTCTGTCTAATTCATCTGCTTTGAGAAATTGAGGTGGCAGAGGCCTCTACAGGTTAATTAAGTTGTTGTGTGAGTGTGTTTTTAAGTATTTGCATTTGTGTGGGGTGTACTCTTTTTATTCTTTTGGCCATTTCACCTTTGCCCTCCATTTTACCACTACAAAGAGTTGGTTAAATGGGAAAAGCCCACTGGGCCCTTTCTGCAGCCTTTATTATAAGGTAGACCTGGTATTGCAGAATCTTTATCAGACTGAACACATTAGCTAATTAATCTGTGTATTAGCCTGACATGACTATTCCATTCACTGTTTTTATGGTGTAGAAAACTAACAGCTGAGTCACTTCTCAGAAAGTTGTCAGGATGCTAACTAAATTCTTAATCCAACAATTCCAACATAGACAAAAGAGGTTGTGGGACTTGGAGGGAATGTTAAAAATTAGGTCATCCCATTCAAACATTTATAATTTCTCCCTCAATATATTTGACAGATCATTTCATGTTATCCTGAAACATGTTCAATGCTGAAGAACCCAATGCTTCATATGGAGAGTGGCAATTATAAGGTAAATAAGTATGTAAACAGAGATTCTCTCCACTGCCATTTATTGCTTTTATTAGAAAGCGCTTCATTTAATGACTTGGCATATGCTCCCTGGGATTCAGCTCCTTGGTTCTAATTCAGAGCAATATGAAATGAATCTATTTTGAGGTAGCCAGAAGCTGTGAAAGTCAGTGGTCTATAAAGAAGATTGAGCCTTGGCCGGCGTGGCCCAATTGGCTGGGTGTTATCCTGTGCATCAAAACGTTGCTAGTTACATTCCCCAGTTAGAGCACATGCTGGGGTTGTGGGTTTGATGACTGGTAGGGGATGTGCAGGAGGCAGTCAATCAATGTTCCTACTTCTCTCTCTCTCTCTCTCTCCCTTCCTCTCTAAAAATTAATTTAACCCTAGTCAATTTGGCTCAGTGGATAGAGTGTCGGCCTATGGATCAAAGGATCCTGAGTTTGATTATGGTCAAGGGCTCATATCTTGGTTGCAGGCTCTGCTCTGGTCTGGGTGTGTGCAGGAGGCAACCAATCAATGTGTTTCTCTCACATGGATGTTTCTCTCCATCTTTCCCTCTTCCACTCTCTCTAAAAGATCAATGGAAAAAATATCCCCTGTAAGGATTAATAACTACAACAACAAATAAAAAAATAAAAATTATTTTTAAAATAAATAAAAAAGAAGACAGCAAGACCCTAATTCTATTTCTGAAGCAATCAATGAAGATAAAGATAATTTTTTTAAAAAAGAGAGAACTTAAATCATTGACTGAAGAATCTCATCAGAAAATGTTAATACAAAATAATCAATGCTCAGACATTTGCTTCTAAATTACTGAATTTTAAGATATTCTTTGTCCTGGTTGTAACATCAGTGGATCAAAGATGGGAACAGTTGAATAATTATGCATTTCCATAGGATACCTGAGGAATTAATTATACACTCAAAACAGTTAATGGTGATTTGATTGCCTCTCTTCAGAGAAGTGAAGAAAAAGTCACTGAAAGTGAAGTCCTGAGTTTCATAGTAGAGTGTTTGTTCTTATTAAATTTTGTATTTTTAAGTTCCTTAAATATTTTAAAAATTGGTTAATTTATCTAAAAATGAATTGGAGGTTTATGCATTATAAAGAAAGGTAAATGTTTGGGAAAGTACACAAAATCACATAGAAGAGAGAGAAACCTATATTATCAAGAGGTCCCAAATCTTGACTGTTGGTCATATTCTGATAATTTCCAAATAATTCTTTTCACCATGTTTTAAGCAACTGAAGTCATGCTATATATACCAATTTCACCCTAATTTATTGGCCTAACATCCATTTAATGCACATGCATTATTTCATTTTATTACAAAATTATTGTAGATATTTTAATGGGTAACTGATATTTCAAAAGAATGTCACAAACAAATTAATATTTCATTCTTTATTGAATTGGCTCCACACTATTTTCTCTGTATTGAGTATTATTTCCTTAGGATGGATTTCCAGGGTGGAGCTCTGAAGTCAAACTGCTTTCAGCCTCCTTTAGATGGCTAATACATTTGTAAAATTGATGACATCTGTTTATAACAAATGTCAGTTGCGTATTTTTTAGAAGATGCTCAAACCTGAACACTCTTAGTAAAGCAATATTTATTGGAATTCACTGACCATTTGGCAGGTGCCTTTCACACCATACGCTTTGAAGAGAGACAGAGCAGGAGGGTGGGGGAAGGAAGAGAGAGACGGAGAGAATGCACAATTTTTATGTGCTTGTGTGCTTGGTGTTTTCTGAATATGTACAAATATATTTTGATCTGATTCAGGATATAAATATCTGGATGAAAACCACAAACTCAAATATAACAAAATGTAAAAAAAACGTAAGACTATGATATTTTTTAAAATGATAAACTATTTTAAATTAATGTGTGTGTGTTTTTAAGAAAGCTGGTACAATTTGTAAACAGATATTTTTGGAAACTGTTTAATCATTACATATTCAATTTATTGCAACATAGAGAATATATATTTCTGAAAATGTTGCACATTGGTCTTGTGACATGCTTAATAGTTATAATTTGGAAGTTTTATACTTTCTTAGAGAAAGATGAACCTTCACTAATTTTGTAAAGGTCCTTGGAGATCTTCAGGCATTTAAGGGAGAAAATGGACCTACAGTTTTACACACTTATTATTTACTTACATCCTGAAATCTTGTACCTTCATCAATAAAAGAGGAAAAATAATTTATGTTCCAATGAGTGGAAGGGATAATTCAATTAAAGCCTTTAGTACGTTACCCAACATACAATACAGGCTTACGCACCCTCCAGGCAAGTCTTTCTCTTTTTCTCAAACAAAGTCCTATGATATTTTGATATGGCTACTGGCTACTTTCTCTTCTTGTGGAAAAATATAGCCATGTTTTTTCTCCACTTCCCTATAATGACAACCTTGTAGACATATCTTATCAGCTTGTCCGTCATTTCTTTCATTTCTTTGTTATTTGCAACAAAAATGTTAAAACCTAAAATGTCCTCAGTATCTCAAAACTGTCACATCGTTATAAAACTATTTATATTTCTCCTGTTCAGTGTTATTAACCTGAAAATATATGAGAGTGAATTATGTAGCAGCTAAATACAGTTCTCTCTTTTTATGAAACTCACTTTGCCAACTGTCAGGGTGCACCAATCTCTGAAGTCTGTATTGTACTTCCTGCCATGATTTCTCCATCTCTTTCATAAAAAGTTTTCACCTAGTTCAGCAGCCATCCTCTGGTAGAGAGTCCTTGAATCCAACCAGCCAGCCACATTTTCTCATTTATCCAGAATCCCATCTGCTATTGCATTGCTGAGATTCTTGAACCAGTTCAACATTTCTCTGGTTTTATCTGAACCAACTACTTTCACCTAACTGGGGTGGATCACCTCCTGATCTCTACCTCCCAAGATAGATACTATCAATATGTTTTCTACTCTCCTCACTCCTGTTTATTTTTTAAATATATTTTATTAATATCAGAGAAGAATGGAGACCTATCTATCACTTGCTGTAATACTTTAAGCAATAATAATAATAATAAAATTCAGAGAAGAAGGGAGAGGAGGGAAAGAGAGATAGAAACATCAATGATGAGAGAGAATCAATAATAGGCTGCCTCCTGCACACTCCACACAGAATCGAGCCGCCACCAGGGCATATGGCCTAACCGGGAATCAAACTGTGACCTCTTGGTTCATAGGTCAATGCTTGACCACTCATTCCTATTTATTAATGGATAGATGGAAACCAGAGATGATAGCAGGTTTCAGTGCTGTGCTTTTCTTTATGAGATTCTGGTGAGTCCCCTGAAGGGACCTGACGCGCTAAGACATCACCATATCCCTCAGTTGCCTTTCTCATCAGAAGCAGGTGACATTCGCAGGTAGTGATTATTATCTAGGTATTTGTCATGTACTTAAACTTTTTCCAAGGGAAAAAAAGACCACAATGAAGGAAGAAATATAAAATCTGCTGAGTCTTGTACTTAAGACTTTTTGGAGATGATATCATTTGCTTTTTAAACTTGCCCCTTGATACACAAGCTAAGAAAGTCATGATTTGATGTCACCTTTAGCCAAAATTCTTATTGGGAGAGGGCAACGAAAGGGATTAAGAGCATGTCTCCCATTTTCTAAAAGTCTGCAGAGACTTAGCCACAAGGAAAGTGGCTCCCTTCTGTTGTCCACACCCACATATTAAAAAAAAATACATACAGATTAAAGGATAAGAAAGATTCATGAGAAAGTACTTCTACTTTTGATCAAAAGGGTGATGATGTCCAGATAATATTTCTTAGGAAATGCAGAGGGAGTAGAACCTTTGGTCTCGTGCATGTATGTGTGTGTGTGTGTGTGTGTGTGTGTGTGTGTGTCCTTAACTTTCCATTTCAATGTCATTCAAATAATCAAAGTCCTTTCTGGGCAAGGTCCTGTCCAAGTTTGGTGTTTTGAAGACAGAAGCAGATTATTTTCCTATGATAAGTATCTAGTCACTAATAACAGAGCTTAAGTAAAATCTCTGGTATATTGTACTATTTACAGTGTTCTGATATGGACCATTGATTGCCCATTTATTTTACCTGCAAGACAAACTAGAAACGAACACTCATAAGTTCCTATTTACAACTGGAAGAACTGAAACAAATTTAAATGAGTTTTTCAACATTAAATGAATTAATCAAGGAGTCAGAATCAAGATCTCTGTTACTTTCCTAGCCTGATGCTCATTTCATACTACTCTGGTATTTATTTGATTTTATTTCCACTTTCTCTCAGTTTAAAAATGTATTCATAATTTTGTTTTCATGACCATCTCCTATTAAATTTCCAAAGAAAATATTCATTCAATATGTCTGATGTTTAAATAAGCAATGACTATCTGGGATCTGGTTAGACCTTCAAAACACACTGTATGGCTTTGTGGTGGCACTACTGTCATTCTTACACAGGTGTTATTATATAAATGCAAATTTTAATTAACTTGTGACTCCCATACATCCCTTATAACTTTGAAAGTCGGGTGAAACCACAATCTTTAATGTCCTAAAATTATACTCATACTGAAGTTTAGGGTACTTTTCTTTTTTTAAAAATATTTTATTGATTTTTTTTATAGAGATGAAGAGACAGAATAGAGAGTTAGAAACATCGATGAGAGAGAAACATCAATCAGTTGCCTCCTGCACCACCCCAACTGGGGTTGTGCCTGCCACCAACGTACATGCCCTTGACCAGAATTGAACCTGGGACCCTTCAGTCTGCAGGCAGATGCTCTATCTACTGAGCCAAACAGGTTAGGGCTAGGGTGCTTTTCTTGAATAAATAACATATCTACTAATTATCTCACTTCAGACACTCCATGGTTTTCTGCCTCTCTGTCCCCATACTTCCCCCATGGCTACAATTTCTTAGCCTCACACATAGAAGCTCTATTTTTTGGTTGTTCTGTAGCTGACAAACCTTTGGGAATTCTCATAATTTATTCTTAAAATGCTTTCTTTTGGATTCTATGGATTTTAATTTTATAACTTTTCCTTTAGGCAGTTTCTAACTCACTCTTAAAAAAAAGTTCATCAAGACATCAATACCTGATATGATCTCAAGCGAAGATGTCTGTGGACTAAAAAGGGGGCCACATACCAAACCTTAAAGCTCAGGGGAGGCCTGTGTGGTGGCCTTACAAACTCAAAGACCTAATGTGACCACATAGAAGGGTCTAAAATTAAAACTTTCTAAATAAAAGTGAGTCATGGCGGGTAGTCATGTCCTAGGCTTGTATCTTCCTTAATAAAGTTCAATCTTCATCCTTCACTGAGCTTGTCTAGTGTCTTTTTTGCATCTACAATTACATGCCTTTGGAATTTCAGGGTAATTTCCCTTTTCCAGACCCCTCAGAGCACAATCTCCCACCAGAGCAGGAGACCACAGAATCTCTCCTTGTTACTGTGACCTGTTGTTAACTGTTAACTATCCCATACTCACTAATGCAAAATAAGTATGTTTCTATTCATTTTACTTCTTAACCATTCCCAGAGATTCCTCTGCTTCACTTTCTACTGCCACCCTAATCTAGCACCAATAGATTTCATATAACCTTCTTCCCCTTTGACAGTAATGTATAAAATTAGGTGTAAAACTGCCATTCTCTGCAGCATTTTCTCAATCCGTTGAGATTCTGCTCCCTGGCAATTGTCATCAGTTTGGTTCAAATAAATTCATAAAAATCCTTACAGGTTTAGACATTTCTTACGTCCACATGTCAGAGTTAATTATGTAACCATCAATGTGCCTCAGCACTGCAACTTCTTTTAATGCTGCTGATGACACTAGTGTTTTACTCAAGATGGAGTCAAGAATAGCTCCTTGTCTTATAAGCTTTCTGGGGAACTTTTAAGAACCAATTGTTTACAGCACTGCAGAATTAGTTCCTCATACTAGGCCCCGATGTGACATTCATCATATCCACTTTATTGCAGCCCATTGTTTTCTCAACATTTTGAATTTGCCATCACTTCTCATTTGTTCATTTCCTTTGCCATGTGTACTGTGATGTAGTGAAATAATACACAACTGGGTTAGAATTCTCCTCTGTCACCTACAGGATGTGTGACCTTCAAAATGTCCTTTAACATTTATAAGATTCAGTTTTCTCACTTGCAAAATAGACAAAGAAAGATAATTATAGATGCTTAATGGTACTATTGTGAATATTACATGTACAAAGCCCAGGCACATTGCCTGAAACATAAGAGCTATCTGATGATTTTCTCCTTTTTTTCCCTTGGGTGAAGGGAATTATGAAACCAAATTCAAAAGTTCAATTTCTGTATACTCTATGACAGTACACCAAAATTACATGTATCAATGACACTAGATTAAGATACACCAGTATATTAATAGGTTTGGAAGAATTCTAAGGAAAAATTTAGGGTAACCTCTTACCTACAACTGCATGCAGGGACCTTTTCTATGAATGGTAGGAACACAAAGGCAGGTCTATAGGTCTATCATCATAATGAATTTATAATTTTGGAGAAAAAGTGGTTGTCAGCCAATAATTTTAAGAAGGAGTACATATTTCTGTTTAGGGAGAGGCAAGTAGGGCTTCTTGGAGGATATTACATTTGATTTGAGCCTTGATAAATTAGTAGGATTTTGGCAGGTGGGTATGGGAAATACCTATGTGCACAGGATGTTTAATTAAGATTTAATTCAAGTGGGATTATTTGGACCTCAAGTTGTATACTCTCAGTGATAGGAAAAATCTTCAACTCTTCATCAGAAACTCCATTGTAGGATAGGTATAAAGAGACTTCCCATCCTTATTAAAATATAACAATCAAGGTCTCAGAATTGACACTTTCACAGCACACTCAGATCCGACTTTTTTCTGAAGGATATTTTTAACCCAAGAACAGAACAGAACAGAACTTCTCCCTCATTTTACAGTAGTGCCTGTCATAGCTGTACATGCCTCATTTATGTATCTGTCTTCCACTGGGTTGACAATTCACTTATACCTATTGAGTGCATACTCTATGCCAGATATTTCCACAGGAAGAAAGACACAGATCCCCACCCTCATAAAAGGGACCTTCTAATGTGGATAAACAAGCAATAAACATAATAAATAGAAAATATATAGCATGCCACAAAGTGACATAACATAGACAATCAAGTCAAAGGAGAGAAAGGTAAAGGTACTAGAGGGAGCTTCAGGGGAAATATCCTCTGCAGTTTTAAACAGAGGCAACAGGACAGGTATCCTCGAGGAGATGATGTTTAATGAGACATGAGGAGGTGAGAGAATCATTCTTGCTAGGAGAACAACCAGTACAAAGACCTTAAATTATGACTGTCCCTGGTCTGTTGCCAGACAGCTAAAGAGCCAGTCAACGCAGAGAAACAATGAGCAAGGATACACGTAGTAAGAAGTGGTAAAACATTATCTTGAGCAGTAACATGGTGATGATGGTGGGATGACTGAACGGGACCTCATAGGTGGTTGTAAGGCATTTGCAGTGAGTGAATTGTGGAACCAAGACAATGTTTTTAACAATGAAGTGACACATTTTGAAAATAGTCAATTCTCATACTGCAGTGGACTTAGATTGTTTGGGGATGTCAAGGGAGAGCAAGTCAGGCTAGAGCACCAATCCAGATGGTGGTGATGCAGACCAGGATGCTAGAATGAATTTTGGACATATTGGGATAACAGGACCAGAGGGATGTGTGATACAGTTATAGAATGTGGTGGGTAGAGAGCAAGGGGAGCTAAGGCTCAGTCCAAGGAAGGAGACGCCACCAATTTTAGTGGAAAAGTTCATGGGATTAGTAGATTTGAGGAAAAAGGTTAGTTCCCTATTGGATTTGTTGGTTTGAAATATAAATTCTCCAACTATATGGACATACTGAGTAGGCAGATGGATAGTATATGGTTGAGAAGTCAAGAGAAAAGTGTAAAATAAAAATATAAATTTGGATGTCTTCAGCCCCAAGACACAATTTTTATGAAATCGTCAAGAAATTAGTGCTGATACAGAAGAGAAGGTTAAGGACTGAGCCCTCAGGTACCCTAATCATTAAGTAGGGAAGAAGAAGAGAAAACAGCAAAGGAAAATACGTAGTAGCAGTCAGCGGGAAATTATATCAAAGTAGCAGGAGGCAAATCAGCAGAGGGATAAAGGAACCCTAGTGACAAATGACAAGAGGCAAGAAGGAGAAAAGAGGGAAACTGAGTAAATGCCTATTAAAAAAAACAAGTAGGCTGAAAGCTGACCATTGGCTTCAGTAACATGGGACGGTCATTGGTGATCTTGACACAAGCAGCTTTAATAAAATAGTGCAGCAAAGATGTCACTGGGGTAAGTTTAAGAGCAAATAGGAGGAGAGGAATCAAAGACAAAAATTATCAAACACTTTTTGAGCACATTTTATGTTAAGGGGAACAAAGATATAGGGCATAAATTGAGTTTTCTTCATCTTCACAAAATTTTCATAGCAACTAGAACAATATAGTCATTAACAAAATTACTTTAATGAATGAAGAAAGAAAACAGAGACCCTGTTAACTAAATTCAACCCACTTAGCTCCAGGAGAAAAAGTGGTTAGTGCTTTTCCCTCCCTTTACAGGTGCCCCATGCTGTAAATTCTACGTTTAAAATGAACTGGTTTTATTATCTAAAAGATCTTTTTTACATTATCATTGAGTCTCCGGTACCCTGTACAATTGCCACCTAACTGATCTCCCAGTGTCTGTTTTCTTACTCCTCTAGTACGTCTTGTAAAACTGCCTGACAAATTTTTCCTCAGTCAGACCTGCAATGTTTCCTCGCTACTTGAAGAATAAACTTGATCCTCCTGGTCTTCATGCAGTACGCAAGCCTAGTGAAGCAGTACGCAAGCCTAGTGAAACAATGCTTCTCTCTCTGTCCTAGGAATACTCTATGACTTCTCATCAGCATGCTCTCACTCATTATGCTGCTTCTTCTCTACTCTTTAAAAAATCTAATTACAATGACCTTCCTTCACAAAGTCTCTCCCCATTCCACTGTTTTCAAAATCCCCAAAGTCCCACAGAATTCTTTTGAAATTTTCCAGTGACTTTTCTTGTTCATCTATAGTGTGTATTATATTCATCTGTATATTGTAGTCACCCATCCCCTGTTTATGTCCAAATATAAATAAAACACTGCTATCTCACATATTTTTTTTCTAAATTTTTAAGGACAGATTTACAACTTGGGTTAGTAAAAATCACAATAAAAAAATCCAGATACTCACTTTATTACCAATCTTTTATCTCCTTTATTTAACCTCCAAAAATTAGATGATGATAACAGAAAAAGAAAATTATGAATATTTATAATTATATGACATAAATATTAATATAGTAGTACTAGTATTAACATTAATATACTAATAGTTTACTTATATTACAATGTACTGGGTGTTCTTCTAAGTTCTAAAGATCCTAACTTTCTGATATTTGTGCACTTGTACAGTCTCTTCCCAAAGTAAATATTGGTTGACCTTGTAACCAACAAGATACTGCAGAAACCATGATGTGTGTGATAACTGAAGTGAGGTCTTAAGAGACATTTTGCCTTGATATCCTTAGGGTCATTCATTCTCCAGGAAGCCAGATATATATCAAGGGAGTGTTTAAAGAACTTATGGAAAACACTATGTGGGATGAAACTGAGGCCTCCTGCCAAAGACCATTATCAACTTGTTGGTCCTATATAGGGAGCCAATCACCTTGGAAACAGATAGTTCAGTGCTAATCAAGATTTCAGATGAGTAGTTTCAGTCACCATGTTGACTGCAACCTGATTTGAGACAGAAATACCCAGCTAACTCTCTCCAAGATTTCCCATGCATAGAAACTGCAATAGATACTACAGATTGACTGTTATTTTAAGCCATTATGTTTCAGGGTAAATTGTTAAACAATAGATAACTATTTTTTTATCTCGTTCTATGATGTTGGGTATATGACATTATCTTAATGAGTGAATTGAAACAGCTTGGCAATAGATGTTACACATTGAGCTCTGTAACTGTTCATGCCCTACCTTGACATATATCAGGAAAAATCAGCCAGTGTTCCCTGAATACAACCTCTGTTGATGACTGTTCATTTCTGCAGTGGCCTTTTGTCATACCTAATTCATTGGTCCTTAATACTCTTTTTGATATATTGTGCAATCCATCCATAAACCCATCCTAAGAATGTTACACAAGGCCGGCATAATGCTAACTTTTTTTAAACCATGTTTCTAATTTATGCTACCTCATATTCTTCAAATAATTTTTATTTTAATGTTCCATCTTGACCATATCAATATCCTTTTGATACTAGCAAGTGAAATGTTTCATTTCTCCTCTTGGTCAACTAAAGGGAAATTCCCATGGCTCCAGGCCTTGATATGAAATGGAAGGATTTATGTTTAAGTTTGTAGAAAAAGGGACTTAATATATTGGGAAACAAGGTGTTTGAAAGTCTGGAGGTCTGGATGCTAGTTTTTACTTTGACACTTCCAACCTTCAAGATCTTTGGCTACTTTTATTTAAGATATCAATTAAGAGTGTTAGAATAGCTTATTATCTGCAACACACATAGTAATTAGGAATATATTGTTTAAGGTAATTTACAACATGATAAGATTCCAGTGATAACAGGATCTTTATTGATATATAACTCAAGTCCATACCCCACCATGATAGGAATAATTTAAGTTCTACATCTAAATCTGACAAAAAAGTCGAGACAATAAAAATATATTAAGTACTGACATTAAAATAACTTCCTTTATTTCCTTTCAACCCAACACCAATATTGTGCAGTATTTGCATCAGAGGATGAGTAGAGTGAAATAAATGAATTATTGTTAGTATAATTATGACCAATAAGGGTTTAACATTAAAATGTTTCTCCTATGAGGACATTTTCCCACTTTTTATATGTAATCTCTGGGCATATCAAGTCTGCCAATAATCTCTAAGGGATACCGACTTAATTGAATAACTGCATCTAGCACCAGTAGTTTAGAAGTTACTGTTTTTATTTTTTCAAAATCAAATAGATGGTACATACCTGCTACTGGAAGGAGGGACTCTAGTGTAGAGTGAGTGTCTCATCACTAAAATACTTAAACATAAGAGAAACAGGCTAAAGAATTGTAGGTTTGCTAAGTACAGACTGGCACAAAACTGAAACAGTGTTTAAAATTCCAGCAACAACTCAGAGCTCAGACACTCAAGAAGTGAGCTTAACATTATTCTCCGACTACCAGTGAAGCCTTTTACTGTTGGAGATTTTAATAGTCCCATCCATTAGTATTTGGAACTTGAACTGGATTCAAGAACCTAGTTGCCTTTCAGTTATTGTTGTACATTACAAAAACCAGGAGAGCAAGTTGATATTTCTGAGCTATAGAAAACTATTTTGTAAAGAGAGTGGGTTGGGATAGAGGATATGAAGTACTTTCCAGAGCATGACTCTTAACTTTGTACTCTTTTTCATCTGAGCCAAAAACAACTAATATTATAATTGAGAACATTAATGGCATCTGTTAGAGCAAAATCCATTGGCAACTAGTCTGAAAATATTGCAGATACATGTAACAATATGCATCTCATACAATGACCTGAGAAAACTTTTAAAATACATATAAAGATAGTATAGGATTAAGGACAGTTAGACTGAAACATTAGGTATTAGTAGTATCAAAACAGACCACAGAGTACATGAAAGGAATGAGATTTCTGAACAGAATAGGCAGTTATCAAAGAACAGATATTTGCATTAGGAATCCACAATTCTGACTTCTTACAGCATTACTAGCAAGTATGGTTTAGTTGGTATGATGATTGGCCAACTTCTTATTAATGTGGGGAGAATTCTTTGGCTATGTTAACTGAGAAAGGAAAAGTGGCCCATTGCATTGGCCAAGTCTGCCAATGGCCATAGGAGTGAACAGGGACAGACATGTAGCAGGAATATGTCAGACCTGGGCAGGAAACAAAGTGTTTCGAGAATAGATGGGTTCTTTAATATCCAAAGTTTTCATTTTAGAGATGAAGTGGTAGAGAACCAGGAAAGTTACTTGATTTGCTCAAAGTTACAGAACAAATTAACCTCAAAGCTATTTCTAGAATTCAAGTCCACTGATGAAACCCCTGCCCACCTCAATTCAGTATGCTTTCCTGCTTTATATTTCTGTTTCCAATTAAGCAGGTAAACAAGAGAAAAATACAGAAAGTGGCATTTATATTCTGTTTCACTATTATGAGGTCAGTTTTATCCTTACCTCATATTCTAACCACAAAATAACCTTAGATAGATTAAAAGGTTAAAGAAAAACATTGTAAAAGAAATAATAGGTACAAATAAGCCTGATTTTAGGAAAGGGGAGTACTGTTGAAGCAGAAAGCCAGTAAATAAATTATTTTAAAAAAATGATAAATTTGACTGTATGTTAATTTTAATAAGCCATTTATGAAAAATAATATAAACAAAATTAAGGGGAAATCAGAAGGAAAAACAAACAAACACTAATTTTGATGGGTAAGGTCTAGATGCCCTTAAAAATATGTACACTTCATCCCAAAAAGGCAAAATATGATAGAACAATAGGGCCAGGATCCTTAATAAGCCAAAACCAAATGACACAACAATGAAAGCATCCTGAGTCTCAAGTAAATAAATACATGCATTTAAATAAGGTGTGTTACCATCTTCCCCTTTTACATTTGCAAATATTTAAGATTGTCATAGCATTAGTGGAGCTGTGGGGAAAGCAGAGCTATTGCAGCGTGTGTATATTGTGGTATTTGTTCTAAATAGTTGCTGCCTCTCTGCAATTTTTATAGGGCCCCCGGCTCTGCTCTTCTCTGAGGAGGAGTATACTTCTTATACTGCACTTGAGCCTGTGACTTGCTTTGGCCAATGGCACGGGAGCAGAAGCGGCATGCACTTGATCTGAGCAGAAGCATTCAAGGCATCATGGGATTGCACCATGGCTCTTTTCCCTGTGTTCAAGATCGCTCAAGATCAGCACATTCCAGAGAGAGCTGCTGCTTCATAGATTCCATAGTGAAGGACACGCATGGCCAAGAGCTTAAACTGATCCACAGCCAGTGGACGCTGAGAGCAAAGAAGTCATGGCTGCTGGACCCCTGAATGGATGGCTTTACTGCCCGACAACCTAGCATAAGCTAAAAAGTACAGTGAGCATTTAAACAGCTCCACATTTATTCAGAACACTTTGGCAATATATATCAGGAGTCTGAAAATTAGTTGGTACTATTGACTTACAGATTTCCTTCCATGACTCTAGGTGCCAAGAGGTTTATTGCAGTATAACCCTTTATGCTGAAAATTGGAAGCAAGCCAAATGTCCAAAATTAAGAGAATGATTAAGTAAATTATGAAAAATACATACTCTGGGATGTGGTAGAGCCATTTAAGTGGTATCTACGACAAGGAATATTTAATGGCATCAGAAAATAGTCTTAACATAATATAAGGTAGCAAAACAGTGTACAAATTTGAAAATGCAGAATGATGTCAGATTTATAATACATGCAAATGCATATGAGAAAAGGTTGAAAGAAAATATATCAAAATTTTTGAGTGTTATTACTTGGGTGATACTTTAGTCTCTTTTTTTTATATATCCCTACATTTTAAAAATCATTAACATTAAGAATGTTTATCTTATGATCAGAAAAAATATACTTAAAAAAACCCAGCTTGACCTCATTTTGCCAATGAGAGAATGGCATCTCAGAGAGGTTGAGTAAGTCTCAGAGAAACCAGATTTAGAAACTGGTTCTATTACAGTTATTGTTACTGGTTCTATTACACCATTACAGTTATTGCTTTAACATTATTGTGACTGAACTGTTATGTTTCTGCTGGTTTCTTTATCATGCAGATGACAATCTTCTCTCTATTAATCTACTTACTGCCTTACAAAAAATTACACCAAAATCAGAACAGAGTGGAGGCCTTATTTCATAATTCAGGTGTCTGACACACATATACGTGTTCATTCATTTATTCAACTATTTAGAATCTCTCTCAGCCTAAAGACTTTACTGGGCACAAGATAATTGGGTAGTAAGTAGGAGTTAAATGGACTTTCCCCCCACTAAGCTTGAGCCAAGTGGATAGAGTACAGTCTTTCTTCTTCATTACACCACTTTCTAATTGCAATTATCCCCTTATTTCAACTTTAAAGAATCATGTAAATCATCATAGTACTTTTTACATTATAAATGCCTTATAAATATTATTTGTGTGTTTTCTGTTTGGTTTAAAATATCCCAGTTCACCTGGAAGAACGCTTTTCATGTAGAGTGTAGGACACCTTTTACTTAAGAATAGACAGGAAATGTATCCTGAGTTTTTTCCATGGGGATTAAGGACAATTAATAAATATTAATCATCCTTAATAAATAAATGTTATTTCTCCTTAATCCCCATGGATAGACTTTTATTATCTTTCCAACTTTTGCTTTACACACAATGATTCAGTGAACCTTATTCCTCACCTACTTGTGCATTGGTAAACAATGATAGCTGGTAGGTGGACAACTGGTTTTTCCACGTTTCTCTTGTAGGAATGCCTTCCATAATGTGTGCCCAATAAACTCATCTTCATTCTTGAGGGTATTCCTCTGACACTCTTTTTCAAGGACATTTTTTACCCATTTGCTTTGCTCAGCATTTATACCTTAAAACTTGTATTAGTTTGCTAGAGCTGCCATAATAAAATACCACAGGCTGGGGGTGCTTACACACAGATATTTATGTTCTCAGCATTCAGGAGACTGAAAGTCCAAGCTCAAAGTGTCTGTAAGTTTGGTTTCTTCTGAGGCCTCTCTTTGTGCTCTGTAGATGGCCTCCTTCTCTCTGTCTTAATCTGTTTGCCCCTTGAACTCTATGTTATCTGCATCCCAATCCCCTCATCTAATAGGCACACTAGTGCTACTGGATCAGAGTCCACTCATATGACTTCATTATACCGCTTTAAAAGCCCTATCTCCAAATACAGTTACACTCTCACTACTGGGCACTAGGAATTCAACATGTGTATTTTGAAGCATGCAATTCAGCCCATTGGCTTGCTTATTTGCCTTCCTGTCTGGTGTGTGAACCCATCTAATGGCAAAGTCAACTCATCTAATGGCTAGTGCTACGAACATTGTAGGTATTCAAAATAAATGTTGGCTGATCAATTAGACTGTGAATGTTATAGAGCAGAGGAACCAAAAGATTACAGAACAGAGGGAGGACAAGAAGAGATTAGAATTCCAGAAAATGTTTCATATGGCATGGACTAACCTTTGAGCAAAGGGTAGATTTGTTCCCACAAACAGTAGGCCCTTCCACTCCAAAAATGGAATAACATAGTCCGATCATGGAGGGTAACATGATTTAACAGAATGATGAAGAAAATCAAGATTCACAGGACTGGTGGGGGCCTAGTAACCATCCAAACCATAAGGATGACCCCTTCCATCATCGCACAAGTTTACTCAGCCTTCCCGTGAACATCTGCAAACATGAAAATATACCTTATTCCAGTGAAGGGTTGAATTCTTTCAGTTACTGGCACAGTAGTTACCAAACTTCCCTTATTCAAATATCATTTGAATGAGTTTGGCTACACTTGTATACCACATTTCCTTATTATCCATTTGAAACTTATCTTTAAATTGACTCTGATTTTCCATACAATATAAAGTGAAACTTCACATTATTACCTCAATACTTTGAAAGCAAAATCTGTTTTCTAAGTAGAAGATATAAATATAAATAAATCCATAGTTATTACTATCAATATAACTTTACATACATACATACCTAAAAACCATGCCCCTTGCCACAAATGCTGGGTAAACCATACTCTAGGAAATCATTATTAAAATAAGCCTCTGTAATGAAGCTTAAATTAGTCCATTGTCATTTGACTATCTTAACAAATGTAACATGTCCCTGTCATTACCAGGAAGAGATCCTGATTTTAGGTGGAAGTAGGGTAAGGGGCAGGTTGAGATGAAAAGTTGGAGAAACATCACTCAGTAGAACAATTTTCCCTGAAATTCTGCTAAAGTGCGACAGCCATTAGCAAGGACATCACTGCAGTGGCAGCAACAAAAACCAGTCCCTTTACCCAGAAACGAACTCCTCCTACTTCATGATTGAATTTAAAACTAAAAAAATAATAGAACTCTATTTTAAGTGCTTAAATTCAGATTAAACATTTCCCTTACAATCTGATTTCCTCTGTAGATTTGCTCAGCAAATCCTCTCTCCATAAAGCGTAGAAAAGGAAATTCCTAACCAGCTCCAATTTGAATGAAAATTAAAAAAGGTTTTGCTTAAATGTTTCCCTCTCCTGCATGTCCAGTCCAGGTTAATTTCAATGTGCTTCGTGACCTTCACCACTCATTCCTCTTCCTGGACCCTCAGTGGCCAAACCTGTGAAACTGTAGGTTTGGTCTATACCAGTGATTCCCAGAGTGTGGTCCCTGGAACAGACACAGCATCAGTATCAGCAGACAATCAGAGAGACATGAAAATGTCCAGGCCCCACTACAACCTACACCACCAGAAAGCCTGGGGCGGGCTGTGTGTTAAGGAGCCTTCCAGGTGATTCCGAGGATAACATTTGAGAGCCACTGAACTAGAGAATATAAACACCTCCTCTGGCCCTGCCATCTGGGAAGTACCATGATCTGTGGTGGTTGAATGATAAGGAAGGAGCAGGAGACAGTGTTACAGTGGGAGGGAAAGCTGGCTTCGATCGTTAGCGATTCCGAGAATGGATGTGGTCTTCTGAGGAGAGTCACCTGGCTTAACTAATGACTACGGATCCCACGGGGAGAGAATCCTGAGAAGGGTTGTCAGGCCACCTGGAAAGGAGGCAGTGACAATATGGGCGAGTTCTCTCCTGGTGCGTAGGGCGGGGAGAAGGCAGGCGGTAACGTCTTCATTAGGAACAGCGTGGCGTGCATCATGCCTTGTATATGCTAACAGAAGTGCGGTGTGATTAGGCCCCAGGAGCACGCTCCCAGAGATATGAAAACTCTCATAAACCAGGGTCCTCATTTTTTTTTTCCTTCTAAATTTAAGAGTGAAGTTTTGGGTGAATTGGAAAGCTATGGGAGCTAAATCAATGCAAGACCAAGGGAAGTAAAAGTTCCACAATAGCCGAGGCCACAGGGCATTTTCTGTCTCAGATTCCTGGGGGAGAAACGATTTTCCCAGCAAACAAATTCATCACAACCCCAGCGGAGCCTGCGCAGATGCGAATGCGGAATGGGTAGGAGGGAGATGGAACCTTGCCCAAGGGGAGAAGGCAGAGGCAGAAAGGAATTCTGGCGCCATCTAGTGACCGAGACATGACTCTTAGCCTAACAGTCCCATCCAAGCCTGGCTGGCACTGAAGCATCTTGTTTAAAAGCAAGGCTTTAATATGGTTTAATTGCCAATGCCCAGGGGATTAAGTGAATCCTGAGCTCGCCACCATGCATGAGCACGAAGTGACAGCCCGGATGGTAATGGCAGAGATTAGTGGGCAGGAGGCTGCTACTGGATCAAAGAATGCCGGAAGCATTAACAATTCTTTTTCCGTTGAAAAGCATGGTTTACATGTCCATTAGTTCATTTCATCACCAAATTAACTTTGAGAAGCAGGCACCTACGGAAGAAACATTTCCCATTTTGTACATGAGAAAGCTGAGGCCCAGGAAAAGGTGGCCGCAGGTCATGTAGAACAAATGGCAGGGTCAAAGCACCTACTCCAAACAGTTGTGTTCTTGACCAGCCAGCGCCTCGCTCTCTCGGCCACACTAAAAGCACTCTGTCAAGCTCAGGGCATTTGAAGCCCAGAAGTGCATCCCCTCTCACAGTGTCACCTGCATGTTCCAGATATTTCATGGCTTTCAAACGTCAGAAGCAAAATCAATACTTTCACCATGTCTGCCCCTTAGGCTCTCTCCTACTTTCCATTCCGAAGAATACAGAGATGAAAGTTGGTCTTTCCTTTTTAAATGTGTAAGTTGACCGAGCAGCCAGGATTCAAGTACAAGGAGCAACTAGGTAAAAAGACAGGATCATATGAAATGAACTACCAGATTGGGTGGGGGGAAAAAACCAACAGCAAACACTTAGATCCTTTAGGGACAAAGAAAAAGTAAGGTTTTTCAATAAACAGAAAACAAAGCTCTCAGCTGAGCACACTGATAATGAATCCTCCTTGGCTCCCCACTTCTGTTAAATCTTGGGGCCACAATAGTAGGACCTCACTTTTTCTTTTGCTCTGATGCATCTCCTTACACAATGTTATATCTATAATAACAAAAGCGTAACATGCTAATTAGACTAGATGTCCTTCCGGACAACCTCCAGACGAAGCAGTGGCAGGTGGGGGCTGTGGCAGCAGGGGATGAGCCCTTTGTATAAATTTTATGCATCGGCTCTCTAATTACACACACACACACACACACATACACAAAATACTATGTGAAACAGATCGTGACATTTTGCCCAAGTTTTCCTGAGAATTTGCTAGGTGTGTTCGCTGGCAATCTACATAAAAAGAAAAAGCATGAGAATCTACATCTCAGTTGCTGCCGGTGGGCTGCAAATAAACCCAGTCACTTTGGTAAATTACTTGGCAATATCCTCTCTAAATGAACATACTTATCCTAGGAGCTCACAGTTCTTTTCATGGCTATACACCCAAAAAGGCAGGGACTGTTTTCTCCAGAAAAGATGTGCAAGAATGCTCATAGCAGTACTATTGGTAATAGCTGTTAGCACTATTACTAACACTGTTAGTACTATCACTAGTGGTATTAGTAATCACTCCAAGTTGGAAAGAAGCTAAATGCCCATAAACAGTAGAATTGATAAATTTTGATATACTCACAGAATGGAATTGTGTTCAGGGATAGAAAAGAACCAATTATTGCTGCACCAAACAACTTCAAATACATTCCACAAGCATTAATACTACGTAAAATAAGCCATATTCTAAGCATTACACAAAGTTTTATTCCTTCTAGTTAAAGTTCAAAAGCAGACAAAACTCATTTCTGGGCATCTAAATATATAAAAGCCAAGCAACTGAACCAAGGAACAACCAGAACGACGGGTGGCTATGAGGCGCACTGTGGTGCCCAACCAGCCCTATCAGGGGCAGGACCCAACTGCTCACGGCCCCTCCCCCCTGCCAGCCCCACTCCTGATCAGCCCCCCACCCCAATCACTGAAGGGTGCTCTCCAGTGCTTCTAATTAAGTTTTAAAGCTCTCCAGCCTTCATAGACCAGGAATCTGAATGATGAGTGATCAGGAGGAAAACTGCTCATGGTTTGGACTGTCAGTTAGGTATCCAGGAGAGGTACCCAGCACAACCACCATCTTCCTCCATTCTCTCTCCACTGCTTACTACAAAAGACGGCAGCCACATCACACCATGGCCTCTCTTTAGAGGATTTGGCAGCAGGGAACTAACCGAGTTTCCTGTCTAGGGAGAGGCTTAGAAACGGAAGCTCTAAGTATCCCTGACACTAAAGCACTTTTGAAGCTTCAACTCATCTGAAAGCCAATAGCAAATGTGTGTACACCTGCAAAGATCTTTGACACTAATAACTTCCCCCAGCTGGTCATCCCCCCAATCAGTGCCCTCCCCGCATTGGGTGCAGGCCAGCCAGACCACACCAGTGCACTAATTCATGCACTGGGCCTCTAATATGAATAGAAATAATGGCTAACTTTGGGAGGAGGATAGTAACAGGCCTGGGGGTAGTGTGGAATTTTAGCATGCTGATCTTATTCTGTTTTCTACTCTGGTGACAGTTATAGGGTTGTGTGGTCTTTTTGAAAATTTATCAAGATTCATGTACTTTTCTGTATGCAAGAATACTTCAGTAAAAATTTACAAAGTTCAACAAACACCTATGTCTTTGATTAAGAAAATAAAGAAGAGGGGGAGGCAGGGAAATAAGGGGAGGATAGGAGGAGGGATGGAAAGAGGAAGGGAAAGGAAGAAAAAAATATCGATTCACTTTTGTCATTCCTCATCAAACAGTTGGAACTCACAGCACCTCACTAGAAACCTCTCCATCAACTACACCTAGTCCTACTTTTTTAATTCTCACCATCTCCTCCTGGAAGTTTATGTACCAACCTGACATGCCAGTCTTCTCTCCAAGACACCTCTGCTCATAAGCCTGTCTGTCTTGCAAGGTGATGGACGTACCAGGCCAAGCCCAGATGTGTTAAACTAGCTCCTTTCCAATCTTCCATGGTAGAGACATGTCCAGAAAATAACAGATATTTAATGCTAAACTGTCAATAACCTGACTAAACTGGTGAAACCTCTGAGGAGGCAGGAATACTGGAGCCAGACCATTAGTGAGATGGGTTTGCAAACTAAAAAAAAAAAAAAAAAAAAAAAAAAATCATCTGGGAAAAATAGCTAGGGGGCCTAGCCTGGCTAGTGCTGCTCAGTGGTTGAGCATCAATCTATGACCCAGGAGATCTAAGTTCAATTCCCAGTCAGGGCACATGCCTGGGTTGCAGGTTCGATACCCAGTGTGGGGCATGCAGGACACAGCCAATCAATCATTCTCTCTCATTATCTCATTATTGATGTTTCTATCTCTCCCTGTCCTTCTCCCTTCCTGTCTGAAATCAATAAAACTATATTTTAAACAAAGAACTACGAGCTGCTCTCCTATCTCCCACCTCCTCCTAAAAGGAACACTCCCTCCCATCCCCACACCCCAGCTGAGGTCTTAAGAACTGACACTTGTAAAAGGGAAGGTTATACAGTCCTGCTCTAAGTTGTTTTGACTAAATGAGGTTATGCTAGTCTGAATTAGCGGGCTCAAATTTTACTGCTCTCAGAATCACCTAGGGAACTTGTTCCAAATTACCCTGGATTTACTGACTCGAGGACCCTGGGGATGCATCATATTTAGCAAGTTTGTGAGATCCTTCTCCATTAGCAGAGGACAGGGGCTATTTCCAATAGTCAGACCTCTGCTGTAATCCCAGTTGTATCATCTCCTTCTGGTGCAGATTTGGGCAATTTATTTACTTTCGCAGCCCACCTTCCTTATTAGTAGCCTGGCGGTGATAACTGGATTTATCTCTTGGTGCTGTTTTGAGAGTTTAAAATAAAATGCTGATACCAGCAAGGTGTTTGACAAAAATAAAGTGCTCCATAATGTTGTGCCATGTGTCCAGCACTGAGGTAAAGCTGGTATTAGGAAATCATTATTTTAAAAGACTTTCCCTCCCTCATCTACACAGGGAATGCTAGCACAGTGATTATGTGCTTACACTGATTTATTGACAAATTTATGCCTGAGCAATATGTGCTCCATCCACATATCACTATCACACTTTAGGGTATTTCCCTAATTGGTAGTTATTTATTTATGAGACTATAAGCTAAATGAGGGGAAAGTTTAGATCTATGTAGCTTACCATTGTATCAGATATACTTAGGTTTTTATGTAGCATTTTGCCTAACACAATAGTCATGCAAAAATCATGTTGCATAAATGAATGCATAAATTAATGATTGAAGCATGAGCCATT
This sequence comes from Murina feae, assembly GCA_004026665.1. Classification (NCBI taxonomy): domain Eukaryota; kingdom Metazoa; phylum Chordata; class Mammalia; order Chiroptera; family Vespertilionidae; genus Murina; species Murina feae. Next base: position 57,683 of record PVJC01000871.1, on the reverse strand, counting down.
ATACAGCACTACCTCTCAGGTCTATAAGACCATACAGTTTAAAGCACAAAGAAGGAGGAAAAAATATCCCACCAAAATTCTCTCTGGGCTCCTTAAGACCCATAGGGTTGGCAGGTTTTGCAAATAAAAATACAGAGTGCCTGGGTAATTTGAATTTCAAGTAAATAACAAATTATATATATACTAGGGGCCCAGTGCACACGGGAGGTCTCTCAGCCCGGCCTGTGCCCTCTCACACAGTCTGGGATCCCTCTGGGGATGTCTACCTTCTGGCATGCCTGGTCAGCCTGAGTGAGGGTCTGATGGCTATTTGCAGGCTGGCCAAGCCCCCCAGTGTGGACCCTCACCCCATTGGGGTGTGGCCAGCCTGGGTGACTGGCTGAGGGCCGTTTTCAGGCTGCCCACAGTCCCTTCATATTTTGGGTCCCTACTGGGGTACCTGGCCAGCCTGTGTGAGGGGCTGATGGCTGTTTGCAGGCTGGCCAACCCCCCCAGTGGGGTCCCTCACCCCACTGGGGTGTGGCCAGCCTGGGTGATGGGCTGAGGGCTGTTTTCTGGCTTTCAGGCTGCCTACAGCTCCCATTGACCCAACGTCCCAGCAAGGCGCCTGGAAGCAGGTTTTGGGGGTTTATTTATGTTCTATAATTGAAACACTGTTCCTTTAAGCCAAGGGCTAGGCAGGTAAGGAAGCCTTCTGTTGGCTTCAGCTCTGTGGCTTCTATAATTGAGACAATGTTGCCTTAGTAGTCTGGCCCCGAGGCTTCTGTAATTGAGACAATGTTGCAAATATGTTGTTGCCTGGAGCCAGGAGAAGCCCAGCCGGCAAACAGTTTTATTCCTGCTGCAACAGAAGCTGCCTGTTTACCCAGCTCCATGTGTGCCAGCCTCCATCTTGGCTGGGTTAATTTGCATACAGTCACTCTGATTGGCTGGTGGGCATGGCTTAGGCGTCCCAAAGAAATGGTCAATTTCAATATTACGCTTTTATTAGAAAAAAAATATATATATATACATATATATATATATGTATATATATAATTTCAGAGAGGAAGGGAGAGGGAGATAGAAACATCAATGATGAGAGAGAATCAATGATTGGCTGCCTCTTGAATGACCCCTACTGGGGATCAAGACTGCAAGCCAGGCATTTGCCCTGATGGGAATCAAACTACGACCTCCTAGTTCATAGGTCACATTGAGCCACACAGGCCAGGCCACAACAAATGGTTTTTAGTATAAATATGCCCCATGTAATAGTTGAGGCATGCATATCCTGAAAGACACTTCTTATTTATCAGAAATTCAAATTCAGTTGGACCTTCTGAAGTTTATGAGACAACTCAGAAGACCACTAGGCTAGCCTAGTGTTGGAAACGAAGAACTAATAAATATTACAGGAGATGGTAGTTAGAAAAAACTCAGTACTATGTAAAGACCTCAATAACTGCTTATTGTGTGGCTGTGCGTGTGTGAGAGAGAGATAGAGATAGAGATAGAGTATCCTATATAATAAAAGTGTAATATACAAATTGACCCTAACAGCAGAATGACTGGTGAATGATTTGTCAGTATGATGCGCACTGACCACCAGGGGGCAGATGCTCAATGCAAGAGCTGCCTCCTGGAGGTCAGTGCACTCCCACAGGCGAAGCTCTGCTGGGCCACAAGCTGGACTGACCTCAGTGGTGGTGGCAGGAGCCTCTCCTGCCTCCTCTACAGCCTAACCCACAGTCGAACATCCCCTGAGGGCTCCCAGGCTGCCAGAGGGATGTCTAACTGCCAGCTTAGGCTCAAACCCCTGGGGAACAGGCCTAAGCTGGCAGGTGGATATCCCCCGAGGGGTCCCAAACTGTGAGAGGGCACAGACCAGGCTGAGGGACCGCGCCACCCCCCCCCCTAAATGCATGAATTTTTGGCAACAGGCCTCTAGTTTTCAATAAAAGTTTGCCTTTATTAAAGCTTTATATGGCCACATGTATAAGGTTAGAATTTTAACCATTGTGTTCGTTTTCTGACAGTTTTCTTATCCTAGAAGGGTTCCAAGTCCTCAGCCAGTTCTTTCTTATGTTTGCTCCTCTAACTAAAACAGAGGCCTATGTTTTAGCTAACAAGTAATTAGCCTTCATCAGAGATGTGTAAACAAATCATTGACTCGTGAACTTCCCAATTGTTCTCACCTATTATTTGATCTGAGCTCATCACACTGCCATGGAAGATATTCAAGTACTTGCTGGAGATTAAATTGATTATCTTAAAGGTTATTCCTCTAGCCAGGAGATATACATTCATATATAGTCACATGCATTCAAGCATTATCACATATGTTCAGGCACATGTTTGAGAAATAAAAGATGCCAAATACAATGTTCAAATGGCAGTCCTAGGGGCCATGCCTGTGCCACTCTGTGCTCCCCTGGCCCATGATAAGCATTTTACTTAATGCTGCCTATGGCCTCCCCTCCCTGGCCTGCTTAATTCCCCTTGCTCTGCTCTACCTTTCTTTTTCTTCTTTGAATCAAAAGGAACTAATTTATGAGCTTATCTTCTAAGCGTGCCAAATAATAAGCAATACATGTAGTTTACTGTTTATTGTTAATAAACGACATGTATTGTTTATTATTTAGCACCCTTGGAAGGTAAGCTCATCTTCTATCAATGTCCACTGTAGGCCTGCATCCTGTTTTAAGCGGAAAGAAGAAACGTGATGACGAGAATATTTAAGATCTCCCATTGCCCACCCAATGTTCTCTTTACCACACATGAGTCAAAAATAACACAACTGACCTGGTCATGCAATGCACTAAGAAAAAGCACCACCTCCCACTTCCACCCGCTGCCCCCAGGAAGAGTTTGGTCTGAGGCAATGGAAGATATGGAGTAAGCATGGATTCCAATGACCTGTGTTTCAACTTTCGTTGTGTGTACTCAATGACTCTGCCCTCACAGCAGGGTCATTTTTCTTGTATGCAGTGAAGGGATTGTGCCAATTGAACTCCAAGACACCCTCTATATTTAAAGGCACTTTGATTTAAAGTTCCTGAAACCTCACATTAGTGTCACAGCTACTAGAAACAAGAGGTTGGAAGAAAGCTGGGGCATGTGACTCTGCACTGAGACAGGGTGCGTGTAGTAATGACACATAAGGAGCCAGAGAAAAGCAGGACCCATTATAAAACTTTTCCAATTTTATCTGTTGTCTCAGACAAGTTATTTGTATAGATTGTATTGAGAAGTAGGAGAAATAGGGCACTGTTCCCACCCACTAAAGGAAGCAAATATCAATTTAAAGTCATCCTATATAATAAAGAGGGAATATGCAAATTGACCATCACTCCTGTCAATTTGCACCCACAGCTGAGGCTAAGTTCCCATAAGGAGCCTTAAGGAGCAATCAGCAGGGACCTGAGGCTGTGTGCCCACCCACCTCCTGCATGGGGCTTGACAGGGGACCTCAGGTCCTGCCTTCCACCTGCAGGGCTTGACAGGAGACCTCAGGCTGCTCTCCCCATCCTGGCACCAGGCCAGAGGAACTCAGGCTGCACCCTTTTCCCTGGTGCCAGGCCGGGGGACCTCAGGCCATGCCGTCCGCCCTGGCCCCAGGCCAGGGGACCTGAGGCTGTGCCCCCCCACCCAGTGGGACTTGACGGGGGCCCTCAAGGTGTGCCCTCTGCCCTGTTGCTGTGTCAGGGAACCTCAGGTCATGCCCCCCACCCTAGCACCAGGCCAGGGGACCTCAGACTGTGCCTCCTGCCCCGGCACCAGCCTGGGGGATCACAGGTCACTCCCTCTGCCCAGCAGGGCTTGATGGGGGACCTCAGGCCATGCCCCTCTGCCCTGGAACCCAGGGGACCTGAGGCTGCACCCCCCCACACACCTGGCAGGGTTTGACAGGGTGGGACCGGCTGGGTCTGGATCTAGCCCAATGAAGGGGGACCGTCCAGGTTTGGGTCTCGAGAGATTTTGAGGTGCACGTGGGTGGTTGAAGACTTGACTCTGGGTTCCATGGTGCACCCCAGACTCTGATAGGAGGAAGATTTTCATATACATTTAGTAATTTTCTTTAATCTCTGACACTTCTATTATAGAGAAAGGGCAAATAGCAATATTAAAATATTTCCTCTAATTAATCCCCTTTTAATGTGCACAAATTTCATGCACTGGGCCACTAGTCTATTATAATTACTTTAACACTTAATTTTGCATAGACAATTACTCCATATGTATGGTGTAATAATGCCTCATTTATAATAATAACAATAATAAATTTTAGGACTTATTAAGAACAGACAGTATGGCAAACACTGGACTACTTTACACATGCTAACTAATTTGAAGCTGACAAGAGTAGTACCTTGGAGAGATTGAGTGTGATCCCCATTGCACAGATGAAGAAACTGAGGCTTGGGGTGATGAACTAATGTGCACAATGTTACATGGTTTGTAAAAACACAGCTGGAAGTGGATCTCGGGCTGGTGTCGCCAGGGTGTGTACCCTTCACACACTCCAAAGTGCTTTCCATCTGCTCCAGCAGCAATCATTCTGTGTTCTGGCTAGCTATGTGGGTCTTTCTCCAGGTCCTTGAGCACAGGTAGAGATAATATCCTTCACACCTGCCTGCCTTTAGTCTAAAGGAAAGTGCTGATACATCCACAGTGGGGGCAGAATATGTCTGTTGGGATAACATGAGAACCAATGATACTTTTATTTTCTCATCTGTACCTTCAGAGTTCTGTCTACGTCTCACTTTATTTCCCTAATTGTGCCAAACAACGTCAAATGATGCCTACACATTTAAGTAACATTAATTAAATAACATAATTGGTGACAATTCACGTCCTTCAAAAAAGAGGAGAGGAGGTTTGGAGATAATAAAAGTTTAAAATATTGGCTCAAGCTAAAGATCTATAAGAAAAGGATTAAAGTAATCCTGGAAGCTTTGACTTAATGCAAAATTGATTTTAAAGGTCATTGAGAGAAAGCCCCTTTATTTAAAAAAAAAAATTCATGTATGACAAAATCATTCCATAGACAGGTGTTAGATGCTGATCATGTGCATGGGAATGACAAAATGTGTCCTCTGTCCATGCCGCTTCTCTTATCAGGAGCTTATAAATATGTGTGAGAGAGAGAGAGAGAGAGAGAGAGAGAGAGGGAGAGGGAGAGGGAGAGGGAGACTGTGATTGTTGAGGGTGGGTGTTGGGGAATAGGGACATACAAGGAACATTGGTTTGTAGTGTAGCATAATAATGCTGTTGTAAAAACCCTTTAGAGGAGTATGGACTCCAAGAAGAAGGGCATTTAGCCAAGACTTGTGAGAGAAGAAGGCTCATCAGAAAAGACCCCCAGCCTGAAATAATATCTGAATTAAGACCTGAGTAGGGATAGAAGGTTAGGGAGTGAGTAAGGGGAAAAAGGATAAGGCTGACACTATCCTTTGTCTACTAAAAACTCATTCACCCTCCTTTTATAGGGCGGGGGTTGTGGGGGAGGGAGGTGGAGTCAGAGATGTTGGATCTAAGAGATACCAAGGTAAGTCTATCATGGGGATGATGACATTCTGAACATGTTCTCCTGTTTTATTTTGTTTTTAGTTTTTTTTTTATAACTACATTTTTGAAAACATTTTTATTGATTTTTTACAGAGAGGAAGGGAGAGGGATAGAGACTTAGAAACATCGATCAGCTGCCTCCTGCACACCCCCTACTGGGGTTGTGCCCGCAACCAAGGTACATGCCCTTGACTGGAATCGAACAACCTGGGACCTTTCAGTCCACAGGCCTATGCTCTATCCACTGAGCCAAACCAGTCAGGGCTGTTCTCCTGTTTAGAGGACAACACATATAAAGAACCTGCCTGCCTTGCACAGAAAGCTGCTTTGTGCCTCTCAGTGCTGCTAAGATCCGAGCTGCTGTCGCTATCCTGCCACCATTACAAAGGGCCAATAGAATCATCAAGCCAACCTTCTCGGCTCATGTACTGAGCTAGTGCCAGCAGACATTCATTTTAAAACATATCTGCAGGTGAAAACAAAAACAAATCTCTATTTGTTTGAGCCACTGTTGTGATTTCTGCTACTTGTTGCTCAAAAACATTTCCAATCAAAAGAGGAGCTGAGGGGTACAAAGCGGCGCAGAGCGAGGGTGGAGGATAAAAGAGCATTAGCATGGTTCAGGGGGAAGAGGAGTTTCCAGGGAGTAGGACTTATCACAGGCAGTTGAGAAGAAATAACAGACTCCCAGGAGGGGACTTCGTCAGCCAAGCTTTTATTCTCCTTAATTTGGCCAATGTTTAAGGACTATTTTCTGTTGGGCATTTTTTTTCAGGCAGAAGGAGCAGAAGCCCTGAGGAGAGATTGTGCCAGGTGTTTTCAGGGAATAAGGAGGCCAGTGTGGCTGAAAAAGAGTGAGTCACCGGGAATGGCCTGGGAGGTAAGCTCAGAGACCTGTAGGAGAGCAGGCCGTTGTGTAGGGCCCTGTAAATCATTGAAAGGCTCCAGCTTTTAGTTCAAATGCGCTATTGATATCTCTGGAGGTCTTTGCACAGAGGGGCAGCATGATGTGTCCTTACTTTTTCACAGGATGACCCTTACGTTCAAACCAGCCCAGAGGGTTGGGGGCAGAAGTACAGAGACCAGCTGAGGAGCTCTTGTTACCATGCGGGCAAGTGATTCAGGTGGTTTGGCAACTATGGCGAGAGGAGTTTGGATTTCCATCTTTCCAGGTGATTGAATGCCAGGGTTTAATGATGGACTGAATATGATCTCTAAGAGACAGAAAAGATTCAAGACTAATTCCAAGGGGTATGCACTAAAGAACTGAAAAGATAGATTTGTGATTGAAAATGATAGGAAATATGCGAGGAACTAGAGTTTGCTTTTGGATTTGTTAATCTTGAAATGTTGTCTGGGTATATGAGGTATCAAATACGTGGGTGGATATATGAAATTTAGGAGAGTCCCAAGCTAAGTATAGAAATGTGAGCAGTCTTCCAAGTACAGATGGGATTTAGAGCCATGGAGCCGGAAGAGATCACTAGGAATGAGCAGGGAAGAGAGGGGGGTTTCAAAGGCTGACAGCGGGTACATCCCAGTGATAGGAGATGTGAGAGAGGAAGTAGTAGCCTGGGGAAACAACAAGGGTTACAGTGAACTAGAAGCCACATGAAGGAAGCATTGTAGGAAGGAGAGAGTGAAGAGTGACTTGACCTCACACCATGCCTTTAGTTAAGGCTGATTTGTGATCTCAAATCCACTGAATCTAACTCCATACATTGGGGATAGATGGAGTGGGGTCACCAGCCCCAATTTGCTTCCAACACAGACTCAATGAATCACTGGAGTATTTTCTATTGATTTGGCAGAATGGAGAAAGGGTCAAATTTGGAGTCCATATTCTGGAAATGAGAGAGAATAATTACACTGTCAGGATTAGTGGATGTTCAGGGACATCCACTAATATATATATATATATATATATATATATATATATATATATATATATATATATAATATATATATATATGTGTGTTTATGGAAATATATATATATATATATATATATATATATATATATATTTCCATAAAAATGACAGTCTTCTCTTCCAGCCACTGGATGAGCCAGGATTGCTGGGGAAGCATACCATCAGGATAAAACCGGCCCTGGTGAGTCTTTATCATATAACCATACATATCAAGTAATATGAGACATTCCTTAAGAAAGAGAGGAGGGAAAAACTAGAGAGTTAAACATCTCAGCTTTGTGCATTATTAATAAACAAGAGGGAAAAGAGAAAGGCCCCTCTCTGTGGTAGCGAGAAATGGTGAAGCAAGGAAAGCTTATCATACCAGTCTCCATGCTTCATAAAATATGAGTAACTTTTGGCAACCAGTCAAAAGGAAAGAAGAAATATGCAAAACATACACGTACTGCTCTGTACACACAGGGTGACATAGGAGAAACAGCTTCAAGGTTGATTTGCTGAGGATGGAATGGGAAACTGTTACATAGAAATACGCATGTGTGATATTCTGGATGTTTCAGCAAATATCAAACACATTTTCTGCACTGGCTACCTTAGTTTGGGTTTTCACATGCTACTTTTAATGGCTAAGAAATAAAATTACCTCTTATCAACCTGTTTTGTACCTACTATCTATGAATTCTCGCACCAAGAGCATTCAGGAAAGGATAATAGTAAACTTTCCCTTAATTTAAGATCATCCTTAGATTTTCAAAAATGGTGAAATCGGTTGTGTAAATATTAAACAGCTCACGATCATTTACTATTTTGAAAATATTTCAAAGCACTTAAACAGCATCCAGGAAGACTTCATGGTTGACAAAATAATTATCATTAAAGTAGGCCCCATAATGGCTTCTCTCCCATCACAGTTAGACCTGTTTCAACAGGAACTACAAACAGTAATATTGGGAAGGACTGATGAGTGATACAACTAATTTATAACATAACTAAACCTAACATAACTAAAATAATTTTACTTGTTAAAAAGAACTCACATATACTGTTTCTTGCCATTATTCTCATAATAGACTTATAGCCAAAATATGATTGGTCTTTTCCAAATTCTGTGCAAGTTGAAGAGACTTGGCTCAAGTTGTGAATTTTTACTATGTGTGGAAGGAATATGTTTCAGCTATGATTTTCATTTCTACTGGGGTTAATATCAAATCTCAAAAAAAAAAAAAACTAACAATTTTTAGGGCTGAAGACAAACCTTAGAGATTATATATTTCAAACTATTTTACTTATGTGGAAACTATAGTTCAGAGAGACTAAGTGGTTTGCCTAAAGTTGTGCAGTCAGCAAAATCTATAGGTATGTTTCACTTACTGAGAGTAAAGATGTGATTTCCTCTGGCAGGGCCCTCATCTCTTAGTGTAAACTCAACCTAGCTGCAGAGACTCCAAGGATATGGAGTATGACGTACCAAGAAGTCCACCTGGTACCTTTTAACATTCTTTGGTCTAGCCATGATGATAATATAACTACCTAGGTTTGTAGAGAACTTCAAAGAGTTTCTCTTGCAAAACACTCTCACATCCATTCTCTAGCATGATTCCTATGTAAGTATGGACAGAGTAAGTGAACCTGATAACAGACAGGGAAACTGAGGCTGAAATTTAGAGACATGATCTACATGACTTAGTCAGGATGTGAGGAGCTGAACTGAATCCAGGTAAATGATCCTAAAAGAAGTCAAGTGACCTGAATGCAGTTCTTAATTCCCCATCAGTACCTAGATATAATAGACAATAGTGTCCTCCCATGCCTTCCGGTTCCAAGGCCTTTCAATTCCTTGCTAAGGTTACTGAGCTGAAAGAAGCAAATGAGAAAACCCAGGTTTAGGTTTGTTGTGTGTGTGTGTGTGTGTGTGTGTGTGTATCCTATCTAATAAAAGAGTAATATGCAAATTAACCATCACTCTGAGACAAAGATGGCCACCCCCATAGCCATAAGATGGAGGCACCCAGTCCAACTCAGCCCCGCCACTGAAGTGATCAGGCCTGTTAGCCAGGCAAGTGGCGAAGAAGGCAGGGACCGAGGGGTGGAACTGGCAGTCAGAGGGGGCTGGGTATCCCTGCCCAGGCCAGAGGCCTTTGCCAGAGGCCTCAGGCATGGGCAAAGGTGGAGCCTGTGATCAGAGGGGGCAAGGACAGAGCCGGTGATCAGACAGGTATGAGGGTCCCTTACCCAGGCATAAGGCCTGGGCCAGAGGCTTCAGGCCTGGACAGGGGAAAGCCGGAGATCGCAGGGGCTGGGCTCCACAGAGCCAGCAATCGGAGGGGCAGGGGCGGAGTATACGATCACAGGGGTGTGGGAATCAGTGGAGCCAGCAAAGCAGGGGTCTAGGGGTATCCTGCCCAGGCCTGCAGTCTTGGCCAGAAGCTGCCAGTCGGGCAAGGGCAGAGCCAGCGATGGCAGGGGGCAGGATCAGAGCCAGTGATCGCAGAGGCCTGGGCTCTGTGAAGCCAGCGATCAGAGGGTTTGGAGGTCCCCTGTCCAGGCCTGCATCCTCGGCCAGAGGTTACAGGCCTGGGCAGGGGTGGAGCTGGGATTGGAGGGGCAAGGGTGGAGCCAGTGATCACACTGAACTACAAAGGAAAGACCTTTTCTTATAGCTCATTGGCTAAGCTCCCTGTATGCCATTGGTAATATTCTTAGTAACTTGGGTAATAAGAATCCCTAAAGGCGATCTAGGGTTTTTCCACCACACTCCTGGAGGAAAAAAAAAAAGAAGGTCCACTGCTGGAGGGCTAAGAAATGTCATATCCTGCCCTAGCTGGTTTGGCTCAGTGCATAATGCCTCAGCCTACTAAATGCAGGGTCTGGGTTCAATTCTGACCAAGGGCATGCACCTAGATTGCAGGCTCCTCCTTGGCCAGGGCCCAGGTCAGGGCATATGCAGGAGGCAACCAATAAAAGTGTTCCTCTCACTTTGATGTTTCTCTCTGTTTTTCCCTTCTCTTTCACATTCTCTAAAAAATCAATGGAAACATATCCTCAGGTGAGGATAGAAAAGAAAGAAATGTCATATCTTATGAAAGACACATCTTGAAAATGCCTAAAGAAAGTTGTCATTTCTTCATGGTGAAGGGACTGAAGTCCATGTTGATGAAAACACCTTGGTGGCTGCAGTGACTGGCAGTGGCTGCAGCAGAGGGGTGATGGGGCTGGTGGCTTCCCCTGATTAGCCTGGTTGCCTCCCACAAAGGAAGGCCAGACTGTGGCTTAGGATCACTCCCCAAGGGAGCAGGGAGGGGGCCTAAGCCTTCAGTAGAACACCCCCTGAGGGCTCCCAATATGTGAGAGGGGGGAGGCTGGGATGAGGAACCCTCCCCCAGTGCAGGAATTTCATGCACCGGGCCCCTAGTGCGTGTGTGTGTGTGTGTGTGTGTGTGTGTGTGTGTGTATATATATATATATATATATATATATATATATATATATATATATATATCTTCCCCCAAAACGTTCTCTTTTTTTCAAAGAGCTACTAAATAAGATGGTTTATTTCACATGATTGATTACAGAAATCCTGCTCATATATCCAAAGGCTGACATTTTAAATCACATCTTCTTTTCAATTGAAGGGAATGAAATGATTTTCATATCTCGACATGATTGATTATTTGGAAGCTGAAGCCAGAAATCTATAAGAGTTCAATCTATAGTTCCCACCAGCTGATAGCATATTATCAAACCTTATTAAAATCATGCATGACTTGCAACTGCAGCTTTATATCTGACAGTAAGCAAATATAATGGCCTTCTGCCTTCAGAATGCACTTTTTGTATTAATGTGGTGGCTGATATATGTATTTATGAAAGGATTATAGGTGTTGTAAATTTTACTTTTACAGATAAATGGTAATTTCTTTGTGTTTAATCTTCATAAGAGACTGGGGAAGTCTAAAATAGTGATGGGGCTGAATGTTTATCAGAGGTGGATCTATAAAGAGTCTTTAATAGGAAACTGCTAATCCCAATGGGATACCTCTTCCTGATTTTTCTGAAGATCTCTTCTTTTAATTCAAACCATAAGATTATCTCAGTTTCAGAGGTAAGTCATCAGTGTGTACAGGCTAATATTTATACAGTCCAGTGTAAGTCGACTATCAAACATGAAGGTTTCAATTCATCTGAAGTAATACTGCAAAACAGGCAACATAGAGACCAGCCACTATTCTGAAGTTTGGCACGTTTATGGGAAAATCAATGCTTAAGATACCATTTCCCCTGCTTTAATTATAATTTCAATATTCTTTTTGGATGGTGCAGATCAAATTAAAAAAAATAGATCGTGTCTCTTCATTGTAAAAACCACCCCATAAATCTGGGCTCTGTCATTGTGGGACCTGGCCACAGACATTTAACCCTCCTCCTTTATATCTAGAGTTAATTTTGGTTATGAGGTTTGCAGTATCAAATAGTAAGTTTTCCAGTGACCTAGTAGCTACAGGGTAAATCCATTCAGAGAATACCCAGCTCTGGCCAGTGAGGGCTCAGATGGTTGGAGGGTTGTCCCATGCATCAGGTTTAATTCTTGGTCAGGGCAACCTGGGTTGCAGGTTCACTCACAGTTAGGCAACTGATTGATGTGTCTCTCTCATATCAATGTTCCTCTATGTCTCTCTCTCTCTTAAATCAATTTTTAAAGAGAGAGAGAGAAAAAGAGAGAGAGAAAATACCCAAATTATTCCAAGGAAAGCCAAAAATTCAAACTGAGACTATGCATAGTAACACACACACACACACACACACACACACACACACACACACACGCACGCGCGCACACATGAGTGCATGTAAAGGCCAGTGAGACCTGAATAAGGTCTGCAGTTTATTTAATAGTATTGTACTAATCTCAGTTTTCTGTTTTTGATACTGTTCTATAGTAGTTACATAAAATGCTACCATTGAAAGAAGATCCAGAATGGGCACAGAAAATTTGTACTATTTTTGCATGATCTTATTGTCTTGAATGATTTCAAAACAAACATATTTTTAAAAAAACAACACTGATTGTGTTCTAATTTTTTCTCAGGCTTTTGTTGGCTTTCCTTTCACTTCAAGGTAAAGACCAAATGGATGAGCCTGAGATTAAAGATCACAGTTTCTCTCTCTGGTCGTAATCTTGTATATAATTTTCTTATACTTGAAATTTATTATACTCACAATGGATTCCCTGAGTGGGCCATACACGTTCCCTAATCTGTGTATTTCCTCCTTGCTACCCTTGACTTGAAGTGCTCTCTTGCCTGCATTATTTTATGAAATCTTCACAAAACTCTCTAATAGGTCTCACATGTTGATAGGAAATTAGATCATGAAATTAGCAGAAAAAGAAGAATTCAAATGTGACTTTTTTGACTCCTCAGTGTCATATTTATTTATGTATCCTGATATTTAGATTACTTGCTTGCATGTGAGGCTAGTTTGCTATTTCTTATATTGCTATGTTGTGTGAAGTAGGTATTCAGTAAATGACTATAGATAAGAAGTGACCTGGACCCCATGATGTACTGTTTTCAGCTCATACAATATATCATTTTTCAAAGTGAGTTGAAAGGGACCTGATGAGTGCAAATAAATATTTGAAATAAAAAACGATTACTTAATAGAAATGAGCCAGTGATCCGAAATTGGTGAGTATTTTCAGAAGCTTCTCAGGCCACTGGGAAGTCATGCCACCCGCTGAGATGTGAGTCTCACTAGAAATGATGGACTTGGCACTAAAAACATGACAATTCTTGTTCATTGGTTCCTGTGAAGGGAGCCTCAACTTTCACAGCTCAGGGCAAGAGATGGGAAAACGAGTTCATAAGGAGACCAAGTGCGAAGCCTGTAAACAACCAGGTCTAACAAACTCACAAACTTGACATCCTTGACATTGAGCTTTGGAAATTAAGATAGATTCCATCTATAAGAACCAGGTCAATCAATAGCATTCCAATCCCAGTGTTCATCTACCTGTTAATTGTTGACACCAGGGCACTGGTATGATGATTATAAACTGTACAACACACACACACATACACACACATATATACACACACAATATTGCAATTTCATAGACTTCATGGGATATATCTTGAAAATCGTTGATACAGAGAAAAGTATCTAGTATGAATGTTCCACAAAAGGAGTTATTTGTCAAAGAACTGTGCAATGCAATCTTAAGTAAATTATCTATTTTCTGACCCTTTACTTAGTGACTGACAAAGCAGAGCAAATAATAACTCCTGTACCTGAATTGAAATGAAAACAATTTCAATAAATATAGGTATGTGAAAGCCTCATATATGCTGCAAAGTTATAGAAAATATTAAATATGAATGCAGTTATTTATCTTTCTATATTCAGCAATGGTAACACCCTTTGAAAAATAATGAGTATTTAACAAGTTGTGAAACCCAGAAGAAAAAGGTAGTTTCCAATTTCTCTGTTTTCTCTAGATTCAATTTGGTCCCAATGTACAGGAAATTATATGGTATGATAGAGTACTATTAGGACTATTTCAAAAGACTCTGATACTCCTTCTTGGAACATGGCAGGAATATAAGCAGGGCCATATGACTTGCTTTGGACAATGAGATGTAAGGAAACGATGTTTATCACTCCCAAGTGGAAGCTTTAAGATACAGAATGCAATGTACTATGTTTCCCTTTTCTGCTACACTGGGGCTGGAAATGCTCCTAGAGGTAGAGTCTAATGAGATGAAACTCCATCAGTCTGAATGCCTGGGCAACTACCATAAGCACACTCCCCTCGGACCAATTTTGAAAATGCAGTGTGAATGAGAAGTAAGTTTCTTAAGTCCCAGCAGTTTGAGGCTGGTTACTTGCACACATAATACAGCTTATCTTGATCTCCACACTGTAAATCAAACACAATGCCCTGTCCAGCTTTAATCTCCACCCCATGGGGGGGTCCATAAGCTAAATGAAGTATTTATGAGGTATTTTCAGCTCAGGATTTAAGATCACCCAGGAATGGGATTTTATCTTATAAATTGATACAACACATAATCTTCCAATGATGGCCACCATGCATTAATTCCCTCCTTATACAAGCATGTTGTATCATATCGAGACATGTCTAATTTCCCTCCAGTTGAATCTGAACTGGCCTTAGTAACTTGCTTTATTAATAGTGTGGCAGAAGTCATATGCCTGGATCTAAGGAGAGATTAAAACAACCTAAATCTGCTCATGCCTTTTGGAATGCTCCCTCAAAAATCCCAGCCACCATGCTTGAAAAGTCCAAGCCACATAAAGAAACTACATGGGAGATTTTCAGCTGACAATGCCTGCTGATGTTCCAACTCAAAGCAGCATCAATCTCCAACCATGTGCATGAGCCACCCTGGATATTGATATTAAGGTAAGTCAAGCCTGCAGATGACTACAGCCCCAGTCAACATCTGGCTGCGGTAATATGAGAGACCCCAACTAAGAACTTCCCACCTGATATCAAGTCACTCAGGAGATAGTAAGGTACTAGAACCTTGAGAGAAAATAACTTAAGTCACTAGGTTTTAGGACTGTTTGTTATATAGGAATAGATAGCCTGAGTTCTATATGATATGCTTAAGTTTGTATAAAATAGCAATAATGTGTATCAAGAGGATTGTTATAGATAATAAATTTTGTAATGTGCATGTGTTTCCTATAGTGTCTGTACCATAATATGCATCAATCAAGGTATCCTGGTCATGAAAGTTAATAAAAAGAAAAAAAACTCAGTATTAGAGGACTAAAGGAATAAGGTGTGCTTCTCTCTCTTTCTATTTGTCCATGAAGGTTGAACATAGTTGCTCAGGGATGCAAGATCACAGGGCAATAAGCACCTTAAACTTGGCTGGATCTGTGCAAGATGAAGAAGGGAACACTGGCAGCTCACATTCTGGCACCTGAATGTGTTGGACTGAACACAACACACATCACATCTGCAAACAATTCATTTGCCTGAATCACAAGGGGCAGCAAGTAAATTCCTATCATTTGCTCTAGGAGTAGGAAAAAATAGGAGCATTTGGTTTATAGCATAACAGATTGTGTTTATTTTTTTCCATATAATTATTCTATTCTAATGCACCATTAACAAAAACTTATATGTGTTGTTAATGTACGTGCCCCCCTCTTAGAATGTAAGCTCCATGTAGGCAGATACTTCCATGCATTATGTTCACCTCTGTATACAAAACATCCAGGAACAGCAGAACTTGTACATAGCAGTGACTTATTAAATACTAGAGGTCTGGTGCACAGATTTGTGCACATTGAAAGTAAATTAATTAGAAGGTGGCCAGCAGGGCAGGACTAGACTAGGGGCTGGACACAGCCTGGAGCCAACGGCCCACAGTCCCTCCCCATCCAGCCGCATCTGAGGTGGTGCCAGAGCTCCAAGGGTATCTGCAGAGTGAGCAGGGTCCCTCCAGCAGGTGGGGCCCCTCAGTCTGGCCTGTGGGGATCAGGCCAAAACTGGTAGTCCAACATCCCCCAAGGGGTCCTGGAGTGTGAGAGGGCACTCTGTAAAGTCGCTGTCACTCAGCAGCTCCTGCATTAAGCTTCTGCCCCTTGGTGGTCAATGCATGTTACAGCTACTGGCCAGTGGGTCATATATATGCAAGTATGGAACACCATCCTCATCATTATCATCATCACATCTTCATAATAGTGACCATATGAAGCTATATCCTCAAAGGTACTTAGTAAATAATTAGAGAGGATAGCCTGGAGAATATCATCCAGAACATGAAAATTAAGCATACTTATCTAGATGGCTTTCATGTGGGGATAAAAAGAATTCTGAATAGTCATTTTAATTCTGAAAGAATGGTTAGTACATGGATATATGTATGTGATTTAACTACCAAGAGTGTATGTTCTAGTGTCAGACAATCCTAAGTTTGAATCCTGGCTGCACAAATTACTAGCTATGTGATTTGGGTTATAAACCAAAAATATTGAACCAAACTCCACTTTTCACACATCTCACTCTTTTCATTTTTTCATGATGAATGGAGTATAAATTCTCATTTATTTGGGATCACCACTCCCCCTCCTACTGTGCAGATTTTGTGTTCTCTTCCAGGCCCTCCTGCTTTCTCTTGCAATAAAGACATACCCAGCCCAACTTTCTCAGAGGTTCCAAGCAATTCCCATAAATAATGTTAGCTGGATGCTGGATTGTTTTCATATAGGACAACAGGTTCTGAGAGGCAGGAGCTGAGTAGAAGCAGATTGCTTCGAATCAGAAAGGGGTGGGCATCAAATCACCAAGTCATCCTTTTGTAACTAGCTCTATGATATGTGGAATTAAAACAGGAAATGTGTTTTCCCCACACACAGAACAACCTTTGCTTTACTCAAGAGAAGGTCACTGAGTTGCACAGAACTAACAAGTTTAAAATATTATAGAAATTATTACTATCATTGTAAGTTCTAGAAAAAGGATAGTCAGGATTTTTGAGTTGGGGTATAAGGAGGGAATCATGTGCTAGAGATTAATTTTGCCACAAATAACCTGTGTTGCCCTTCAGAAGGTAAATAAAATTGGGGAGCAACAACAAAGAATATCTGATTAATCAGACTCCAGCAATATCAACCCCATAATTAACCTGATGACAGAACCAATAATTTTTGGAGGCAGGTGGTAGTAAACAGTAGCTAAAATAGGCCATTTTCTTTAACTCAAAAGCAAGCCATTAGACTCACTATACTTCTAATGTACCTAGTAGCATATATCTTTTCCCCCACGTTTTCTTTCATTGGCCAAAAATAAGAAAAAGAGCGACTTGTAAATCTGTACTCTTACGATACCTTCGTTATATTATCCATATGGTTTCTTTCAACTACATCCTATAAAAAATAGGAAATCTATGCTACTGATATGTCCTATAGAAGGACAGATGTAATTCCAGGTATGTCTAGATCAAGAGATTTAACTGAAGTCATCAGACCTTTGTTTGTTTCTATCTTTTTGAGGAGTAGACTCTCAGTTGTGATTCTATACAGTTTTGTTCTCAAGCAGGCTTTCCCTATGTGCTGGCAGGCAGCCACTAGCAGCCTCGGGCCCACCTGGGCCTTGGTGCCCATTATCTAAAAAAAAAAAAAAAAATTGGCTCCTTGTGGATGATTTCAGGTTTTTGATTGATCTGCCTTCAGCTCTATTTCTATCCCAGAGCCAATCACTGCAACCAGAGTTTCCCAGGCCTGTGTCATAACCTCAATCCTAAACCATGCATAGACTTCAGGACACCTGAAACTCACAGAAGGAACATCGGAGCAGGCTTCCTATGTGGGGCAAATATGTTTATGGTATAATATTTTATGTGATTATTAACAATCCCAGGAGAAAATATGGACAGGATTTCTGGGAGAGGTAGCTCGGGAAACGAGAAAGACGTAAATCTTAGAGGCCAATAAGTTATTAATTAATGTATCTGTGACTTTTCTAAACTGTTTAGCTCTGTGCCTTCAGGTAATATCTACCCTGAAGGCCTAATATGCAAATTGTCCCTGTGGGAGTTCGATTGGGAGACCAATGGCTCACTATGATGTGTGCTGACCACGGGTAGGGGGAGGTGGGGGGGCGCCGAATGAAAGAAGGCCCCGGCCAGCAGCCGGAAGGCCCCTATCAGCCCTGTTTGCCAGCTAGGCCTAGGGACCCAACCTGTGCACGAAATTTGTGCACCAGGACTATAGTATAACTTATAATAAACTCAGTTTCTTATGTCTTAAATGAGTATGATATGCATGACAATAACAGGCATTAAATAAGATCTATTAAAAAAGAAAACTGTAGATTGTTATAGTAACCCAATATAATAAACAACCCAAATTTCAGTGGCTTATAAGTTTATTTCTCAGTTTTATTGGTTAGTTTTCATTCTGCTCTGACTGACAGGGATTGGCTCTTGGCTATACTCACATCTGATCAACATCTTTCCTCATTGTGTGAGTAACAGCTATCCAAGGTATTTTCTTCTGATAACAGATGGCAGAAGCAAAAGAGGATAAGGCAAACCACATAAACACACTTAATGGCTCTACTCACATTATATCTACTGAGGCAAAGGAAGTCCTGTGGCCAAGCCCATCACTGGAGTTGGCAATTCACTTTCAATTCTTGTATTATTCTGATATTATTATTTGTTAATTTTTGTATTATTTTTATATAATCAACTGTACACCTACTTTTGCCCCACACTGTATTTCATTAGAGAAGCATGAACTTTTATTTTTATTTGAAACCATAAAATGACTGGTGGTT
Source organism: Murina feae (assembly GCA_004026665.1). Taxonomy (NCBI): domain Eukaryota; kingdom Metazoa; phylum Chordata; class Mammalia; order Chiroptera; family Vespertilionidae; genus Murina; species Murina feae. The sequence goes on along the minus strand of PVJC01000871.1, from coordinate 38,883 downwards.
ATATCTATGTTTTCACAGAACATATAATGCATAAGCCAGATAGACTTAAGGAGTTTTCCCCCATGACTTAACTTTATACCTAAAGAAACAACATCCAAGATTAAAAAAAAAAAAAAAAAAAAGGTTTGGTTTGGTTTGGTTTTTGTCCAGGATCATAGAGTAGTCAAATGCAGAACAAGAAACAGAAGCCATGATTTTTGAGAATCCAAGGTATTTATATCAAAATTCTAGATTCAAACTGAGATAATAAGATGTCATAGAGTAATAGGTAATCAATCTAGGTATTTTATCCAGTTTAATTATTTTCTTAAGTCAAAGGAACAATAATAAGAGATAGCAAAAAGGAAATATATTTATTAATAGGGGCATTTGAAATACTTATCACTAAGTCAGCTAAGATCACCTCATCACCAAGTTTAGATATAATTACAGTGGGACCAGCCCCTGGTGACAGAATAAGACCACTTGGGTTCCAGACTAGGCTCTACTATTGGTGAAGCATCTTCACAAGTAGGTATTTCAGAATGTTATTTCCCCATGTTCACAATGCTTTATCATCTGAGCAATGAGTAAAGTCTGTTAAGATAATTAACTGACATGATGTATTTTTTAATGTGTTTAGTTTTATTTTGTTTTTCACATGGTTATTGAAATAAATAGATATACAATTGAATTCCCAAATCTAAAGTAATAAATTTTGATTTATCTACACACCTTTTCTGCTGCAAATGGAATAGGTCATATTCCATACTTCAAAGAATCATGACCAGGTCCAGCTGAGATTATTTATTTAAAGCATAAAGTTCTAACAAAAACTACCATTTACTACATACTTACTAAATATTAGATTTTGGTAAGTCCATGTTATCTCATGAGGTATCCTATTTAATCTCTGCAATATTCCTGTGATGTATGTATTATCATCCCTATGTTATGGATATGGAGATGGTGCTAGGGAGGTCAGCTAGTTTGCCTAAAATCACACACTTGAGTTGCAAACACTGACCTAATTACCTCTAAAGGCAACCTGAGAGAACATCATTGCCATATGTGGCAAATATTGACTGAGTCACTGTATGAATGTAACCAGTGCTCATAACTGAATAGGGAGGGCAGAAACAATAATGTAGCCCTCCCTAATACCACAACATCTATTTTTTCCTTTTAGTTGAAGAGGGGACATAGTAGGTATTATAGCACTTAACCTTTAATTTGCAATTCCTATTCATATTCAAGACCTTTTATTAGTAGGCTTTGCTGGAGCTTTCACTGGGGCAAAGGAAAATAATTGTGGGGGTGCAAGAATGCTCATTTTTTTCTAGGAACAGCCAAATGAGATTAAACCTAAGAAACTGTTCTTCCCTAGGATCACCAATCAAGTCCAAAAAATAGGCCTAACTGTGGACCCTCTGCAGCCTCCATTTCAATAAAGCAGCCTTTGGCTTCAGCACAGGAGGGGTTACTCCAGGGTTACCCTGGGAGGTAATCAATGGTGCTTGCTTCTCTGTCTTTACACAGTGGCTCTGGTTTGGTCATAATTGCTACATCCAAGATCCAGAAAACTGTGCAGTAGGGACATGCTGGGATTTATCTGGCAAGGAAAACACTCTGGCTGGGGGAAAAAAAAGAGCTTTGTTTGCAGAACTCATCTGCCTGGTGCTGGAGAAGACTCAGGGGAGATGGAAATAGCAGAACTAAGAAGGAGAGCAGAGCCCAAGAAATAATACCTCCTGGCCTGGCTGGAGCTATGGCTTATCTAGAAAGACAGAGAAGGCCTTGGGAAACAGGATAATGTTAACTACTGTAACTTTCAACTTGAAGTAACTCTAAAGCCTACCAAATGCATTCACATCGACCACCTCAATCCCCGAGTGACTCAAAGAGGCATTGCCATTAATCCTCTTCTTTGGGTGAGGATAGTGTGGAATAGACAGGTTATGTGGTCTACATATCCAATGACAGGCAGAACTACAGCTCCTTGGTTTGCAGGTCAGCTCATAGCCAGTGATGTTAGGCTGTTTTTGGAAAACCAAAGAGTAACATGTGCTGAATTTTAAAAAAAGGGAATCTGAGAAAAGCAAAGAGATGGAATGAGGGGCAGGATGTTATATAACCCACTAGAGAATCCAAACTGTCTTAATTAAAGGCTTGAGACAGAGAGGAAGACAAAAGCCTTGTATTCCAGAACAACACTAATTAGAGTGAGAAATTAAATGGCATCTTGCCGGAAGAAGCAACAGACTGGATCCAGGACATCCCTGTTCTGCGGCAAATCCCACTACTTAATTAATACCTATGTGATTATGAGTGAGTCACTCAAGGCCCTCAACATCTATTTCCTCCTGAAATTAACTGGGAAGGAAATAAAGAAAAAGGAAGAGAAGAAGGAAAGCAGGAAAAGAGGGGTCCAGCAGAGAGAAAACAAGGAAGATCATCTAAAGATCAGGGGATGGTTAAATGCAGGAATAGACTATACCAGTATAAGTCCTGTGGTCATTGCCAGGTGAAATAATATAGGACTGTGTCCATGGACAGAAGAGGATGCTCGGAATTTACTTATTCGGTCACTCATACATTCATTCACTTATTCATTGTTACTCATTTATTTTTTCAACAATCAATTACTGAGAATCAATTTGCTATCCTGATGCTCAAACTGAAGACATGAAGATGGATAAAACATGGTTCTCTCCTGAGGAGCTCTCTGTGTGGAATATGGGCAGGCAAACACATAAATTCAGTATTCTATAGGACAAGTGCCTGGAGACTATAGCACAGAGAGGTCCTCATTTAATGTTGTGTCTGGTGCATCGACAGCTGAATGTCTGGAAAGAGATGGGATTGGCAAGAGAAGGTCTGTCCTGGAACAGGTGACATCTCTGAGCATCTAGGAAGAAACATAATTACACAGAAAATGCATATGGGGGAAAGGACTGAGAAATGCAGTCTGAAAGTATAGAGGAGTAAATACAGGATAAAAGGCAAGAGAGGATTATGAGTTTAAGGAACTGAAGTAGCTTTAGTCCTGCTGGAATTTTAGAGAATAAAGGGAAGAGAGATGAGGTTGAAGCTGAACTGATTAGTAGAGGTGAGACTATGAGCTGAATTAGGACATGTGGGCTTCTCCTGTGGACAGAGGCAGGCATGTGATCAGAGTTATGGTTTTAAAAGACCAATCTGGCCTCATTAGAAAAAGTTGAGATGAATGTGTCTGGATGCGGGAAATCTAAGTTGGAAGGCTGTTCAGTGACCTAGAGGTGACGTAGACCTATACTTGGTTACTGCCTTGGCAGTGGGCACCAGACAGACATACAGCGCATGTGTGTGCAGGCCTGAATTAAAAGCTCAGGGTGGATATATACTCAGATCTTTATACTCTCTCACTTACTCAATTATTCACACACAACACAAAGATGTTCAGTGACAACATATCTTCTCTTTTAAAAAGCAGCTGAGTATATCCTCCTTAGCACAAGCCAGCTGCTGGAATGGCAGAGATGCAAAAGCTCACATCCCCCACTCCTCTCACACACATGACTCATCGCCACCCTATTTTAAAGAAACAAAAGATGTCTCAAGGGCTCCTTTGGAAAAACAACCATTCAATAGGATGTGACTCTGCTGTTTCCATGGCAATTCAAGCTTTTTTTACATTGTGATACTTTCAGAAAATGGAAATTTCCTTTGGTCTCCTAATGTTACTTCCTTTTGTTGAATGTAGGTATTCATACTCACACAGAGGTAGTCTGAGTAAAAAAAAAAAATAATAATGTAAAATAAAAGACTTAAAAGTCTTTAGGTTATTTTTCTATTTCCTACAGCTTACTAGCCTGAGGAGCTTGCTGAGCCTTTTAAGGGATACATCAAATAGAGTGTCAATATGGGGGCTGGAGAAAGGATTATCCTAGTATTTAGACTTTTTGAAAATAGAGGCATTTCAGGAAAATAGAAAACTATGCATCATACCCACCTAAACTCTCTGGAGCACATACCATGCCCTCAATTGGCAGCTTCCTCCCAACTAAACACTGTTACAAGGCCAGGGATGGGTGAGCCAGAAAAATCCAGCCTGAGGTAACAATGTCACCTGTCCAGCAATTCTCAGCTCCATCCCCATCTAGAGGGCAAGAGTGTGAGGACTGTGATAAATGCTTGTTTTCCTGTCACTGCTTAAAACTGGAACTACCCTTGCAGCAGTGATTTTCAAATGACTGGGACAATGTTGGTCTCATGGAACATAGGGCGATGGCTGGAGACATTTTGGGTTGGCACAGCTAGAGAGATGACGAAGGGCAGGCATGCTGTAGGGGCAGGGATGCTGCTGAACATTCTGCAGAGCTCATGACAGCTCCCCAGGAAACATAATTATCTGGCCTGAAACTACCACTAGTGCCAGGTTTGAGAAAATCTGACTTTGATGTTGGAGATGCTACTAACACAAGGTCAATCATTGACACACAGGTGTGCATCCAGGGTTTGAATTAGGGAATCATATTGAAGTGAGCCAGTACAATAAGAGTGAAGGGGCTCAAGTACTCATTTCAAATTCTGGAAATGCCAAGAAGTAGATCTTCAATTAGGCATGTAAGGAAAGACATCTAGGAACCCATGAGCCAAGTGTGTTTACTAATCCCTTCATTCACACATTCATTGATTTTTTTTTAATTGTTGATATTCACGTGCATTGATTTTTAAATTGAATCACAGATCACAGGCACTGGATCAGGTATCAAGAATCCAATAATAAACAAATAAGAGGGCCCTGTATTCATTGCTCTCTTAGTCTGGCAGGAAATAAATAAAAATAATAAACAAATACAATGAAATATTTAAAAGCAGTTGCAATAAGTGCTATGTAGATGGATAACTTTATTGAGTGTGTTAGAAGACCTAATCTAGAAGAAGAATCTTTCCAGAAAAAAAATCATTTTAAACTGAAATCTGATTGATGAATAAGAAAGTGGAAATTATGGATCTTAGAGATGTGTCTGCAGGCCCAGGTTGCCAAACTGATATGCAAATTGTGTTGCAGCCACTATGAAAAACAGTATGGTGTTTCCTCAAGAAATTAAAAATGGAACTGCCATTTGACCCAGTGATCCCATTTCTGGGTCTATATCCCAAGAATCCTGAAACACTTTTAGTCAGAAAGAATATATGTGCCCCTATGTTCATAACAGCATTATTTACAATAGCCACGATCTGGAAGCAATCCAAGTGCCCATCAGTAGAGGAGTGGATAAAAAAGCTGTGGTACATTTATACAATAGAATACTATGTGGCTGTAAAAAAAGGAAGGAACTCTAATGGAACAAAATGATGAACAAAATAGAACCAGAGTCATGGATACATGATACAGACTGACAGATGTCAGAGGGGAAGTGAGTGGGGCAGACAGGCTGAAAGAAGGCAAAGATATTAGCCAGATAGCTCATAGACAAAGACAACAATGTGGTTAGGAGCAGAGAGCGGGAACAAAAGGGGCTATAAAGGGTAATGGGGGACATCTACAATAATATCAACAATAAAAATAAATTTTAAAAGAAATAAAATAAAAATAAAGTAGCCCTAGGCAGTTTGGCTCAGAGGACAGAGCATCAGCCTGCAGACCAAAAGGTCCCAGGTTCCTTTCCAGTTAAGGGCACATACTGTTGTTGCAAGCTACTCCGCAGCCCAGGCCCTGGTTGGGGCTTGTGCACAAGGATGTGTTTCTCTCACATCCATATTTCTCTCTGTCTTTCCCTCTCTCTTCTAGTCTCCCTAAAATTTAATGGAAAAATATCCTTGGGTGAGGATTAACAAAATAAAAATTAAGTTATTCGTAATTCATAACTTTTTTATCTAGGGTAGGAGGTTTTTTGTTTTTGTTTTTGTTTTAAATTCTTTTATTGATTTCAGAGAGGAAGCGAGAGTTAGAGATAGAAACATCAATGATGAGCGAGAATCATTGATCAGCAATCCAGGCATGTGCTCTGACCAGGAACTGAACCATGATCTCCTGCTTTCTAGGTCGATGCTCAACCACTGAACCACACTGGCTGTGCAGGGGTAGGAGTTAAAAACTTTTTAAATAAATTATGTATACATATTATAATATATAATATAAATTTAAAATATATGTTAAATTATATGGACTCTTTTGGCTATTTGGTGAAGCTCATAGATTCATTTTCATAATAATATTTTATATCCATAAAATATAGAATTACAGAGTTAATTATATTACAGTAGTGTTATCTAAATTAAAAGTTAAAAGTTAGTTTGTGATAATAGTGATACATCACTTTCAATATGTATTAAATAGAAGATCTAACATGAAACTAATAACACTATAATTGTTATAGTCATAAATATATTTCAAAATATTTGCAACAAATGTAATGTGACATGAAAATATCTGTGATCCTATTAACATAAGTACCACTGATGCACAATTACTGCTATTTATGAATGTAGCTTGCCTTCTACATTTATAAAGAAAGGTGATACTAAATTTCAATTATCCTATATAATAAAAGGCTAATATGCAAATCAACTGAACGGTGGAATGACCAGTCGCTATGATGCGCTCTGACCACCAGGGGGTAGATGCTCAACACAGGATCTGCCCCCTGGTGGTCAGTGCACTCCCACAGGGGCAGTGCTGCTCAGCCAGAATCTGGGCTCATAGCTGGCGAGCACAGTGGCTGTGGCGGGAGCTTCTCCCGCCTGTGTGGCAGAGCTAAGGATGTCCGACTAATGGCTTAGGCCCGCTCCCCTCATCAGTTGGACATCCCCTAAGGGCTCCCGGACTCCGGGAGGGCGCAGGCCAGGCTGAGAGACCCGTCCTCATCACACACACACACACACACACACACACACACACACACACACACACCAAGTGCACGAATTTCGTGCACTGGGCTTCTAGTAGGATATTAAAAATAAATGTGATTTCCTCACCCTGCTGATTAATGCACTTGTTTAGAATCCCTGTCCTAGAGTGTGTGGAGAACCTCAAGATAACCTTGAAAGAGTCTAAACAAAGCAGACTGTATTAACCAAAGTTTCATCCTCCTAAATTTAATGTCCCCTGTAGAAGACAGTGATTCGACCTTTCAAGCACACCTTAGAGGTGTACATTCTTGACCCAGGTTCATGTAAATCACAGCCATTTTTATTTCCAGAGTTAAAGGAGGAGAGTGTTTTGTTGTTTGTTTGTTTGTTTTGTTTTTTAACCACTCCTGCTTCTGGAGTATCATATGCTTTAAAACATCCAGAGGAAGCTATGACTTGGGACTCTTAACAACAATCTCAGATATTCTAGAGTCAAAACATGAGAATACTAAAACTTGCAATTTGTATAGGTCAGAGGGAACTCTCTAGCATCTAATATGAACATCACAGGCACAAAAGATACAGAGATTCGCAGGTCCATCCTCAAACAATTAGCTTGCTCAATGGGAGGAACAAAAGAAAAGGCAAATATGTAGACATTTAAGCTATTCTGTTTCATATTACCTGCCAAATTATTATTAATGATTAGAGAATAAGGGAGAATTGTGAGGTAGTTGTTTGTATAATTGTAATCAAATTTAATGAATGATTAAGCTTCAAAACATAAATGTATACCAACAGTTTGTATTTCAGCAGTCCTATTTCTTTTGAAAATTATTTAAGAGCACATACACCATCTTTTTTAATTTTATAGAAATTTTCACAAAAACTGTAACATTAAATCTTCACAATCACCCCTTTGGGATAGGAATTACCAGTTCTAAATAACACTCAAAGACACTGAGATTCAGAAATTTGATGTCCTGAATGTAAAGCTGACTATCGTTTCTTGATACTGTTGTACTGGAGCTTGGCCATCTGAGAAATCTCCATTCAAAAAACTTACTTCCCTTTCTTAAATATGTGAAATGAATCTTTATAATTTGCAGGTTGCTCACATAACACTAAACTAACAATGTCAATGACCATCACAATCGCAATAACAAAGAGTTCACTGCATACAGTGACCACATAAGATAAACAGTGAAACCAAAATGCATATCCAGGTGGACTGGCTGGAGAGCCCTTGTTCTCAGGCACTGCTGTAAAATTGTTTCCTTTGCTTTGTCCTTGCTCCGTGAGGGGTTCAATGCCCTTCTCACCATTCTTCCATTCTCCAGGTCATTACTATTAATCAATACAAAGTTCTCCTTCATCTCAGATAATAAATCACCAGGCTATCCTAGTGTTGCTAGGTAATGGCTCAGATGAGCTAATTCACACCAAGGTGTGAATGAATAATGATGGTTTTATAAGTGTTCCACTTGGGAGTCTCTTTGCATTTTAAGAAGGGCCACAAACACTTCTCCAATGAAGTGTGAACTATAGAGATTTCTGAGACTATTTTCAGGCAGATGAAGGGAGAAGAAATGTTTGGCCAAGAGGAGGTTAAGTATGTCTCAAACTACTTGGTTTGCAAAAATTGAAAGAAATAGAGGGAATTGGCATGGGGAGGCCAGCAGGAGAGAGGAGATAAGCCAATCCTTTCTACCAGATGTTGGTGAGTCATACTTGTCCCCAAAAAAAGGAAATTCCTGGTTACCATTCACCCCAGGAAAGACTTCTGCATCTGCTGTGATGTTCCTTTAAGACACATATCCATCCTTTTCAGGTTATAACATAACAGGGCAAGGTTCCTGACATCCAGGACTCAGCTACCTCTCCCTTGTATCACCATTCCATATCCCCCACAATAGAGATGTGGGGGATATGGAATGGTCATACTTTTTTTGCCTCACTTTATTGAGATATAATTGACACATGACATTGTGTAAGTTTAAGGTGTACAACATGCTGATTCGATACATTTTATATTGCAAAATCTGAATTTATTCCCTCATAAAATGGTTCATTTTCTTCTGTAAAGGTTCTACACTTAGCCTAATGGGAATTTATAGAAACAACAACAAAACAAGGGGACAAAAAAGCTTTAAAAATTTTACATTTCTTCACAGTACTCTCCCTTAACAAGTTTAGAGGTTATAAGCTAGGTACCGTCACTTCCTCTCTTAAAGCTGCCTCAACAAAACCCTGTGATGTGAGATTAAAGAGCACTGATAGACTCACTGAACATATGGACAATGGAATAAAGCCCTTCTTAATGCTCACTGTCATTGTTGGAAATTTGGTGTCATTATGACAAGAGGAACTCCGTCAGTGGGATTCTGAACTGAGAGCTAATTAATCCAAGAAACGAAATAACGTGATGATGAAAATACCTCCTTTGTTAATAAGCTGAATAAGCACTCCCCACCCCTACTGAAGAGTTTTCTAGCTAAAGACACTTTAGAAAATGCAGCCCAGGCTTAGGGCTTCTGTGAATCTTTCTGCATCCTCCTCACTGAATGAAAGACTCTTAGTTCTACCAGAGCTAGAGCTTGTGTAACTTTCAACCAAGGGCTCTTATGACTTTGATGAAATTTAGTTTGTGTATGAGTGTATACAGGGTGTCCCAAAAAATCTATTTACACTTTATCAGCTGGCAGATCAATTGATGTTTCTTTTCAGATTTAACCCATTGTAATTAATAATGGCACAAAGTGTGTACATATTTTTTGGGATACCCCTGAGACCTAGCCTGTCCCCTGAATAATCAGTAACTCCCCGGCAGGAGAAGACAGTAGTCTGGTCGGTCACACTGTCAAGCCTGCTAACAGGCTAACGATAACATCTTGACTTAAGTTATATTTCTGTTTCTGAGCCCTGGGATGATGACACTCTGGCTACCTTTCCATGAAACTATACAGAGGAACTATATAGAACAGATAGCAGAGCCTTACTGCAGACCTAATGAAATGATTCATCGCTCTTACCCCACCTCTGATCAATCAGCTCTTTGCATGACCCAGGTGTTTGGTGACTTTGCTCTATATAATCTGTAACCTACATGCCATCGAGCAGTTCAGGCTTTTGGGCATTCGCTTTGTTTTCTCCTGCATGGCACAATTCTGCAATAAAATCACCAATGTCCTCAGTGCTCAGTGTTCGGCTCTGCTAGTCCTAGGTGAGCAAACTCTCTCTGTTCTGTGACACCAGCTGCAGTCATGGCAAGAGTAAACCTACCCATGACAGGTCCAAGATGAAGACTGCACTCAGGGATGATTAAGTAGAAAACAGAAGAGAGTGGGAACTTGAATAGGTTCAGTATAATCCTCCACTCAGAACTGGTGGCCATTCAAATTCTTGGTCATTTTAATAAGTCTAATAACACTTCCTCTCTTGGATAGAAGCTAGGAAGTAAACTTGGGGTGAAAGTCCCAAAACAAATTTCTTCATAAAAATGTCAAATGAAAGCACCTCAGTATGTTTTTAATTATTATTTAATACATGACAGAAATTCAGAAATACTTCCCAATTAAAAAGGGGAGAAAAGCACAGTTAATAAAGCTAAATACAACACCTACACTTTTCTACCAGCCTAATTAATTTCTAGGTTTCTCTAAAATTTATTTTTTTCCTTTTTCTTTGACCTAATATCTCAAGGTGTTTATCTGTTAAATAAAAAATTATTATACATATTCCCTAATGGGATTCAGAGTGTTCAATCTAACAAACAATGCAGGTAAAGTACTCAACACAGTGCCTCATACATAGATAGTGACTAAAGCTTAGTGACTTTGGAATCAGTTAGACATGAATTAACTCCAAGTCTATCAATTATCAAACTCATGACTCTAGATAATATTTTTGTTTATCTGTCCCTATTCTTATGTGTATCATACAGGTAAATAGGTGATATATTTTGAGAATTAAATAAAGTATAATAAAGAAGGTTAATATAGAGTGCATACTAAATACTCAATTAACAGCAGCCATTCTTATTATTACTAACACTATTTGTAAACTACCTCAAAGCATGTAGGGTCCTTGTGTCCTTACTTGTATTTATCTGCTATAAGAGATGGGTTTAGAACAGGTCAGGCTATATATGAAAGTTACACATACAGCAAGTTAAATTCCCTTAAAACCATTTACATTTGTCTTCTGAAATATGCTGATGCAATAGTCTTAAATCATTACTGGTCATGGCAGATCATAGGGGCATAATGTCTGAAGGCACAAAACCTGGATTTAGAATTATCTACAGAACTTACAATCTCTATGAACTCGAGCAAGATACACAATTTCTTCTTCTCATATTCCTTATTTATATCAGCAATACATGAATACTAATATTATCCACCATATGGGATTGTTGTGAGGATTAAATGAGTCATAGATATTTCTAGTTAGAAAAATGTTAGAGTCATAGGTAGCTACTAACATTTCTTCCCTTGCTTCTCTTTGTAATAATAATTACTGAGTATAATATACAACATTATATTTGTATTATTAATCAAGCCATTCATTTAAGTTTTATTGATCTGTGTTGCTCCATATTTGCCACATTAACCACTACTATTAGTTTGTCCAGAATTTCTAATCAGCAATGTAAATATAATGCTCTTTATAAGACCCAGATGGATTTGGGCATCTGTGATTTCTAATTGATTGAATTTATGGGTGGACGGGTTGGCCTCAAAGTCAGGGATGCACATACAGATAAAGGCCAGTTGTTATCATCACCCTTGCGAAGAAGCAATGCAGCATGCATTATACAAGTTTTACCTTCCTTTAATATCTGAATATGTCTTCCTTAACATATGCCCTAATGCCTCCTCTGCAAATCTGAGTACGCTACTTGGAGGAGTTCATGCAAACCACACTGTGTGAAGAAAAGCAACAGATAAAACAGGAAAGATCAAAACTCTGAAAGTGAGTGTCATTAAAGCTTTATGTACACCACCCTCTAGAAAGGCCTTCTGAAGAAAGCCTTGGCCTTGCTAGCTCCCCACAGGTTAGTTTCCTCTGGCAGCTTCAGGTGTTAATAACGATTTACAACTTTCTTGAGCCTCCAAAGAATGACATTTCCCTGCCTGCCTTTAGTTCCCTGGACTCAATCCCAGATGCTTTGAGTTGGAAATCCTAGTCTGAGTCACTCTGAGCCTCCTTCTAAAGAAGGTAATGCAATACCAGCATCTCTTGATTTCTTCTCATTCATTTATTCAAGGCTACCATTTCCCTTAAATCATACAGTCTTGATTCTTAACAGAGCAAGACCTTATTTGCTTAGAATCCATCAAAGTAAACAACAGAAGAGATTTCTTATAGAGTCTTAAGAAAACTCTCTTTCTGAGATAGACTGGGAAGTCCTGATATACAATGAGTATTGTGGGTGCCTGGGTTTATTTTCTGCCCATTACCCATTCACTGCTTTATTGTTTGTTTCAGAGCCTGTAGCTGAGTTTGCACACTGAATGCCCCTCCCACCTCTGCCTGCATAAAACATGATGCTCATGCTCTACTCCAAAGAATGCTGGAATACATTACATAAATTTCCCTTTGATATCCAGTGTGTTTTCTACACTAATAGATTCTGAGCAGAATTGCATCGCCTTTCCCCTAGTGTTCCCGACGTGCTTCATAACTCTCGCTTCTGCAAATCCAATAAGCATCTCCAAGCCCTTAGAAGGGATACATTCCAATGAAGGGAGGAAGCAGCTTCTTAGGGTGGAGGCAGAGATGATCTAGCAAGTCGTCACATGATAGCATGAGGACACAGACCAAAGGACCGTAGGCTGTACAGTCAACTTTGTAGGAATGGAGCATTCGGGCCAGAATGTGAAGTGAACCCCCAGACCTTTAGCTCAGAGCTGACTGTAAGTTATCCTAAACTTTCGGGTTCCTTCCTAAGCAAGGTACTTCAGTTTGATTTACCTCACATGTTTCCTGAAGCTTCATGTCAATGCCAGACTCTAATAGAGGCCAACATGCTTCTCCACTCTCCTTTTCTACTAGAGGTCATGTGCAGGAAAGGCCAGAGAGAAGTTCACATTACCAAGTTTCCTGGGAAGTGTTTGCTTTCTGATAAAGAAGGAGGACAACTAGGAAAGCATCACCATTTACTAATTGAGTGTTCTTGACACCTAGAGCTACAATGCCCATCAGTGACCACAAGGGAAAGACCACGATTATCAGAGAAAGACACAGCCTAGATATGGTTGTGATACTGGGCCAATATCAACAACTGCCAATGTCATGGAAAATAACTTAATAAAAAGTCTAGCTTATTTGAGCCAAGTATATTATTGTTTGATTTGTTTCATTAATTATAATAAAGTGCATTTCTCTTACAATTACCATGCCTTTCTAAGTAGAACTAGCTTGAAGATGCCTTGCTTAATATATGAGGATTTTTAGGGTTTTGTAGTCATTCTAAATACTGTGGCTTTATTCAGGGTTTGGAGAGTCTCACCAAATCATAAAACCCAGTTTCCTTGACAGACACATAGTAAATAGCACCAGACCAGACCGGACAGGTGTTTGCTTTCCACACTCTGACTGTGACCTTGGAAAAGCCAATTCAGAGACAGTTCTCAGCCCTTGAAAGTAAAGTTTGGAGGTGGGTTACATTACATTCTAGCTCTGGAAATGGACAATTCTTTCTCACCAGCATAAGATGATCATAAGTAAATCAGAGATTATATTCTGGTGGCTCTTGAACTAAATTTAGTTTGCAATTATGTTTTCTTTGCCCGTTGATATTTTTAGTTTTGTTTTGTAATGAAATGTAATTAGTCATATAATATGCATATATGTGGGTTCTTTAAGAAAACCTCTCTATTTAGCAACACTGAGCTGATGTTCTTCCATGAAAATAATCACCTGGAGTAGAAGAACTGCCACCCCATTAAAGTAGCCCTGTGTCCTCCACTCAAGTCCGCCCTTTTCATTCACTTAAGTTATATACTTGGAGATCTCAGTTATTTGCCTGTTTTAAGCCATGGAGTATTGCCAAAATCCCTTTCTAACTCTAAAACTGTCTCTTAAGATACCCATGTTCTAAACTGAATACACTAAGCCTTTAGCGAAATTGTTTCCCCTACGCTGAAAAAGTCGATGTCTTAGCCCTTCCCAGCTCTAACATTCCAGTATTCTATGCCAAGTGAAGACTTGACTGAGACTTTGCTGTTTTACTTGACATGTCACTAGGCAAGGCAGCCTTGAGCTGGTTTGAGAAGTCACTAAAGGAGCAAATGCAATTGTCGCCATTGATCAGGGATGAAAACATTGGTAGGTTAAAATCCAGGATTGCAGAAACACCCTTCCCTGCAGTTTTAAGTAAACACAATCAGTCTACCTGGTGCTAAGCAACTGTTTCTTAGGGCGAGTTTGTAAATGTGTTTATAAAGTAATGACCTCCCATCCATCAGGCCTCAAAGAGCTAATCAATGTCTCCCAATCTGATCTCAGAGAACTTTTGCCGCTGGGAAGTTTAATTTATTTCAATTCATGGCCATGAAAAAAGTGAGCAGCCATGGCATTTTGACAAAATAGAAAAAGTGGGCGATGTTGTAGCCAGCAACAGTCCCATTTCAATTTTCCATCGTGTCTGAACAAATCACCCACCAAATGGAGTGACCATGAAAACTGAGCAGGTATGGGGCTAGTGTATGGGCCCACATAGGTGATAGAGTACCTATATGGCAGCTACAGGAGATAGTGTTACTCACAGTCCACACTCCCTGTTAAAACATTTCTGGAGAGGGAACAGAAAGCCTGGAAAAGAGTTTTGGTAGGTAATCTACTAGATAAATGTCATTTTAACAGTACTTGTATCTAGATATAATCACTTTCCATAGCCAGGTGTTTGCCCCTGAAAAATAAATCCCCCTGATGTCGATAAGGGATGGAAAGCAAGTGCCATTTCCCCTTTAGAATTTGGCACAGTAATGACATAAACGAATCCCAGGAGAGTATTTCTTATTTTTATGCACCCGAAATAGAATCCATGTCTATCATATATCGAAAGACAGCAGAGCTTTCCCACTGGCCCCAAGGGAAATATGCGGAGAGGCAGAAATGAAACTGTGTTATCCTGGGAAGCCTGCTATATTGCAGCCTGTATCAGTGGCATGTGTTAGTCTGAGTGATACATCAGTCCCCACTCTTCTTATGCAGATTCACTAAACAACTCTGTCCAATGTCTTTAAAATACAAAGAGATAAGGCCTAGATGCTGAAAGAGAAGGTGAGGCGAGAGGATAATGGGGAGAAGGTACTTTTTAAGCAGAATTTGTATAGGCTAATTTATCCAGAAATGGGAATCAGAGTTATAGAAGGTCTCTGGAAAAGCATAACGTGCATAGGTGCCTAGAGAGGCTGACCTCATTCTCTGGCAGTACAAAGGTGGGGCTGCAGAGAAGCAGAGAACAGATGAGATGTCCTGATGCCCTCTGAGGCCCTGATGAGATGACTTCTCCAGTAGAGAAAAGCCATGAGCCAGATGTCCAACTATAAATGACAACTAGGATCATGAGAGACAGTTAGATCCCTTTTGAAGTCTCCCTGGATTCCCTAGGGATTATACAAGCAATGAAAATGGAAGAAGGGATGCCAAACTTGAAACAAATATTAATTATAGCCTCAGTTTTGCCACGAATTTGCCATGTTACTTAACTTCCTTGCAATTGTGCTTCCTCGTCTCTTGAAGGCTTTGTGTTCAGATTTCTCAGGTCCTATGTAACAGGATCCTCATCTGTGATCTCCCATAAGACCTCACATCTGCATTTCTCTAGTTTCTATTAAAGTGCTAGCTTGCTGGATTGGGACATTCATTTTAAGAATGACAACTGCATAGGTTGGTTCCAATTCTACAAAGTTAAATGTCTACAATGTGCTTTTACAAATAGGAGACATTTATTTTCAAGGTCATGATGTGGAATTGGTCTGGACTAGATTTACAGCATTTATATTCTCCAAAGGTATCTGACCTCACTCATAAGTCTCCAAAGGTTAGAGCAGCATGACCAGAAAAGTATTCCTGAAGAGTGACCTGTTTGAAAACACTCTTTGTCAAAAGGGAGAATGTATCTCTAGCTCTATATGTGGGTCTTGAATAAGAATCTATTCAATTAACTTCCACAGAAGTAGGTATGGTTGACTACTTATTAAGAGAGCACAGTATTCATTGAAAGCTCTCACATCATTTTTTTTTAGAAAGCTAAGTTACAATAGAACTTATAATGCAATACTACTTTGATTAAAAAATAGCTTAACAGTTTAAAATATACTAAACTATATACAAAAAGAAGCATGGCATTTAAGCATAAGGAAATGAGCCTTATCATTTGTTTGGACTCTGTCACATCCTATATAATAAAAGGGTAATATGCAAATTGACCCTAACAGCAGAACCACTGGGAATAACTGTTCACTATGACATACACTGACCACCAGGGAGCAGATGCTTAATGCAGGAGCTGCCTCCTGGTGATCAGTGCACTCCCATAGAGGGAGCTCTGCTCAATCACAAGCCAGACTGAAGGTTGCCAGTACAGCAGTGGTGGTGGGAGCCTTTCCCTCCTCAGCAGTGCTAAGGATGTCTGACTGCAGCTTAGGCCTGCTCCCCACTGGCAAGTGGACATCCCCTGAGGGCCCCAGGCTGCTAGAGGGATGTCTGACTGCCAGCTTAGGCCCAATCCCCCTGGGAGTGGGCCTAAGCCAACAGGTGGACATCTCCTGACAGGTGCCAGATTGTAAGAGGGCACAGGCTGGGCTGAGGGACCACCCCCCAAGTGCACAAATTTTTTGTGCACCGGGCCTCTAGTTATTAAATAATTATATAAAGATTTTATTACTACATTCTTGGATGGATGGGGTAAGTTAAAACAAGTATATGGGTGACTTGAAGGACAAGAACAAAGTTTTTTTTTTAAAACAAAACAAAACAAAACAAAATGCTAAATAAATTTACATTCTAACTATAAGAGAAATTTAAGAGTTATTTGCCTCTAATTTCACAGATATAAAAATAAATAAAGGAGCCCTGGGCAGTGTGGTTCAGTTGGTTGAGCATCATCCCATGCAACAAAGGGTCACTGGTTTGATACCCTGTCAGAACACATGCCCCATTTTCAGCACAATCCCCATTGGGGGACATGCAGGAGGCAGTTGGTCCATGTTTCTCTTTCACATTGATTGATGTTTCTCTAATTTCTTCTCCCTTCCTCTATCTCTAAAATCAATAAAAATATCAAACTATCTATATATCTATATCTATATCTATATCATCTATATCTATATCTATATCTATATCTATATCTATATCTATATCTATATCTATATCATGAATGGAGAATGAAGAAGAGGACTACAGACCAATTTGTAAAATATATATTATGTGAGGCACTAAGTTTAGTACTATGGTTCACAGAGCATTTAAAAAAAAAGACAAAACAAAACCATGACACCAAACTGCACTCACTCTTTGGAGCAAGAGAGAGAAGCATATGAATATAGTATATTAGATCTTTAAGCTTCAATGTAAGGTTAGGCTTAAAAGACCTTTGTGTATGATATTATAAAGTTGTTTGTTGTTTTTTTTAGATACAAACAAAAGCATGACACGCTCATGATACAGTTCCAGATACTATCCTGATAGGCATCCTGGGTCCAAGACTAGTCATTGCAGTAAACATTATGGGAAGCAGGAGAAGTAACTCACTATTTGGAACCTGGGATTATAGGGCCCACTTTCCCCCTCTACACTTTGGTTTTATGCCAAAGCAAAGAGGGGCACCATATCTACTAGGGAAGGTCTCCACTGGGCACAATTCCATAACAAATAACCCCAGATGTCCTTTTCTCTTTCATGTACAACCTGAATTTCACTGGAGTGCTGATCCCTTGGACAGTTAAGCTATAAATAGGACACCAGAGTTTATTCCGTTCGATGCAAACTGCACAGGCCTCTCTGACATATGACAGAGAATTACCTGGTTCTGTTTCCTAAGAGTAACATTCTGCCTCGTCTTCCCAGGCCGGGCCCTGCTCCCGGCTCCCCCAGCTCAGCTCTCTTCTCAGGTACGAGGTGCTTTTCCTCTTAGTATGAGCCCAGAAGAGACAATGGCGTGTTCTCTCTTTTCAGTCAGGTTTATTCTTTCTGACTGAGAATCTCAGTTTCCTTTATGGCACCTCTGTTCAGTTTTTGGTGTAGTTAGGCTCCAGGGTATACTGCTCATCTCACATCTTTCCTTTCTTGATAAGCAGCTAGCTGTGTATGTGGATTCAAAGAGTTTCTTTTCCCACAGGCATGAGTGACATGGAATTCCTATGAGGCCCTTATTTGATTTGATTTGTGGCATAACTAGATAGTGATAATTAGGCACCTCTGAAGTCATTAATTGTGTAAACTTTTATTTACTTTTGTATTACCTCTTCTGTCATATGAAGGGTTGTTTACAAGTAACAGGGTATGACTTGACATTTCTGAATCTCTGATTGTATTTCTCCATTACAGGATCTTATCCTGTATTTTTTTTTCTCAGAGATCAAAGTTGGCAAGTCCTATGACCAAGTACAAAGAACATTCTGTAGGTAAAAGGGGGTGAGACATTAATTCAAATTGGAAGCACCTGAAATAAGATAGTTTTAGGCATGTCCGATTAGGTCTGGCTATTAACAAGCCTTTCTTATCATGTGTGGTCTGAATGTTAACTCTATGTGTCAACTTCACTGGCCACAGGGTGCCCAAATTGAATATTACTTCTGCAAATGTCTGTGCAAGTATTTAGGATGAGATTAGCATTTGAATGGATAGACTCAGTAAAGTAGACTGTCTTCCTCCATGTGGGTAGATGTCTTCATTCCATTGAGGACCTGGATGGAACAAAAAGCAGAGGAAGGAGGCATTTTCTTTTTTCCTGCCTCACTGCTGAGCTGGATCATCTCTCATCGTTCCTTGCTCTTTCACTGGGATTCACACCATCAAGTAACCTTGTTCAGAGTTGAACTGAATTATACCACTGGCTTTTCTGGGTCTCCAGACTGGAGACAGAAGACTGTGGACCTTCCTAGTCTCCACAATCACAGGAGCCAATTGCTCACAATAAATTTCTGTCCCCCCCATCAAATCCCACTTAATACTACCTTTATTAATATGGCCAGGACTAATATTTTATGAACTGCAAGTGTTCAGAACAATTAGGTGGGCACTATTCTAAGGTTATCTAAAATTATACTTACAAGAGATCATGGGTTAGATATTATTTAAAAAAAAAATTGAAGCTTATGAAAATTGTCCTCAGTCACACACTTGGGTATCTATTGCTACATAGCTGATCACCCCAAATGTAGTGGTATGTTACCAGAATATTTATTCTCTCCAGACATCGGTGACTGACTGGGCTCAGCTAGGTGGTTCTCACCCTGGTTTTCCATCCAAAGTCAGACATTGGCCGAGGCTAGAATCATCTCTAAGGCTTCTTCACTCACATGACAGGTCACTGTGTGGAGAGGGATCAGTAAGCCAAGGACCAGAAGAGATGGGACTCCTAAGGTATCTTTCTCTCTTTTTATATAGTCTTTCCACATGGGAGTCATCACACCAGAGACATGTGGAAGATATATCGCAGTCTATAGCCTGACCTCAGAAGTTATAGTGTCAATTCTATCTCACTTCATATGTTAAAAGCAAGTGAGCAAGTCACGAAGGCCAGCCCAATATTCATTCAATGGAAGCAAATTACACTCAACCACTTACTGAGTGAAGAGGTAAAAGAGCAAGTGCTAAAATCTTTATTGGAATCAGGGTTATCCTGGCTCAACATCTGTTCACAGCCCTGCTGGCTACAGTTTTACCAGCTTCTCTGGAGATTGCCTAAGAATACTTGTCTACTTAACCTGCATGGTCGAATATTCAACTGAAGTTCCAGATTTAGTGGTCACGATCTATGCAAGTGTCGATCTCTCTGACATAAATGCTCAAACATATGATTTTAAATCTTGAATCATCAGGAACTCAATTTTTGGTGAAAGATGTAATAAGACTTTGAGCACCAGAATATACACTGTCTTTGAAAAAAATAAAATAAACGTAAAAAAACAAAACAGGAGACAGCAAGATGGCGGCATAAGGTAAAACCGTAAATGCAGCCGTGAAAAACTATTTCAGAAAAACCACGAAAAGAACACACGGACACCACTCGCACCCACAGGAAGGCTGGTTGAGTGAAAATTCTACAACTAGAAAAGAGTCTGAGACTCAGAGGAGCGGCGGAAGCAAAGTACAGAGGTACGGAGGCGCACGCACGGGGCTCGGGGAAAGGGCTGGTGACGGAGGTCGCGGTTCTTTTCCAAAATGGAGAGAGCCACAAGTTCCCAGCGGCTCTGAACTCCAGTTCCAGGCGAGTTTCTGAGGACCCAGACACCTGGAGAAGGGGGACTGACTGGCACTGGGAGGAAATCCAAAGCGGGATTAGATTTCTCAGTGTTGCTTGCAGGAATTACCGTGGGACACAGAGACCTGGTGTCTCTCAGTGCAGGGCTGAGAAGCGCCATAGCTATTTGCTCCGCCCTGCCCTGCAAACTCCCCAAGGCCCCGCCCCTCCCAAGCTGCATCAGAGCCTTTTGCATATAAAACACTGAGTAGTCTAAGGCAAAGGCTAACTCAACACCTCCTTAAAGATACAGGAGCCAGTCCCACCCAGTGGCCAGAGTGAGACTAACCTAAACAAAACAGAGCCACAAGGAACACACTCGGGGCAGATGCAGTGAGCATAAAAGCTCCACTGAAACAACTCTAGCCCCATAAGGGTCTCTCCAGCACAGAAGTTCTCCCACTGTAGACACAGCTGACTCTCATAACCAGGTGGCTTAGAGGTTAATTCCTCTCAGTGATCACCTAACTCAGCAAGGGACGGAGCCAAAATGCGGAGACAAAGAAACAAGCCACAAATGACAGAAATGGAGGAAAGAAAACGACAGGATATAGAGTTCAAAACCACGGTTATTAGGTTTTTCAAGAAATTCCTAGAGACTGCCGATAAATTTAGTGAGACCGCCGATAAATTTAGTCAGCTCCTCAATGAATCTAATGAGACCCTCAAGGATATGATAAAGGGCCAACTAGAAATTAAGCATACACTGACTGAAATAAAGAATATTATACAGACATCCAACAACAGACGAGAGGATCGCAAGAAGCAAGTCAAAGATATGAAATATGAAG
>PVJC01000871.1:0-17699 GCA_004026665.1 Murina feae | reverse complement strand
ATATGAAGATAGTGTAAGGAGTCTCTGGGACAACTTCAAGCACACAAACATCAGAATTATAGGGGTGCCAGAAGAAGAGAAAGAGCAAGATATTGAAAACCTATTTGAAGAAATAATGACAGAAAACTTCCCTCACCTGGTGAAAGAAATAGACTTCCAAGTCCAGGAAGCCCAGAGAACTCCAAACAAAAGGAACCG
The DNA here is from genome assembly GCA_004026665.1 of Murina feae. Lineage (NCBI taxonomy): Eukaryota > Metazoa > Chordata > Mammalia > Chiroptera > Vespertilionidae > Murina > Murina feae. The sequence continues at coordinate 17,501 of PVJC01000871.1, read as the reverse complement.
AAGGAGGACCACACCAAGACATATCATAATTAAAATGCCAAGAGCAAAAGACAAGGAGAGAATCTTAAAAGCTGCAAGAGAAAAGCAGTTAGTTACCTACAAGGGGGCACCCATACGACTGTCAGCTGATTTCTCAACAAAACTTTGCAGGCCAGAAGGGAGTGGCAAGAAATATTCAATGTGATGAATAGCAAGAACCTACAGCCAAAATTACTTTACCCAGCAAAGCTATCGTTCAGAATTGAGGGTCGGATAAAGAGCTTTACAGACAAGAAAAAGCTCAAAGGGTTCATCACCACCCAACCAGTATTATATGAAATGCTGAAAGGTATCCTTTGAGAATGAGGAAGAAGAAAAAGGAAAGTAAAATTATGAACAACAAATATATATCAACGAGTGAATCTAAGAATTAAGTGAATAAAAAATCTGATGAACAGAATTAACTGGTGAATAGAATAGAATCAGAGGCACAGAATGGAGTGGATGGACAATTTTTGGGGGTTAAGGGTGTTGGGGTGCGTGAAGAGAAAGGACAATAATTGTATACCTATGGATGAGGACAGTGGGGGGGCAAGGACAGAAGTTGGGGTGGGAAATGGAAAAAAACAAACAAACAACCCTTATTCTTGAATACATTCCTGATTTTTTTTTTCTTTTCCCCCTCTCCATTTGTTTTTCCTCTTTCTCTTTTCCTTCTCTCCTTCCCTCTCATTTTCTTTCCATCCCCTCCATTTTTGTCAGCTCTCCACTTTCCCCTTTTTATCACATATAATTTGTGGCTTACCAGTTTTTGTGCCTGCTTAACAAGGTTTATATTCAACTCAACTGAAATCAAATTTTATATAAAATACTCCCAACAGACATAGTTTCTTAAAAATCAAGATATATCACATCAAAACCATTTCTACTAACAATGATTCTTCTAATTCTATTAGAAAAGTAATCAAGTTTCCCTTGAATGATTTACTCTCTCTGGAGCCAGCCATATGGCTCAAGGCTCTATGATCATTGAGGCACTACAAGATTTCCTGATTCTTTATACTTGTTATGGTACTTCGCTGAACCATGAATTTCTGTGAAAGGTTGAGAAGTTGGGAATTGGACTTCTTCTCTATTTGGAACTCCAAACTCTCCTAGTGTCTGGCTTTGCATAAATTTTCAGAAGTCTACCTAAATTTCCATCCAACTAAAAAAAGATGAAAATAAAACAGAATAACAAAAGCACACATTAAATGCATCAATGCTTCTTCCACTTTTGCATAAAAATAAGCCAGATGAATTTACACTTTCCAGCCTTTCCTAATATCCACAAATGCCCTTATTTTTTGCCTTCCATAGATGGAAATCTTGTCTAGGTTTCTGCTGATGCCTATGCAATAGGTGTGGGAAGTTAGGCGTGGAACTAAGCCCCCTCGTTGATATAAATTCTGCACCTTAATAGTGTCATCAGTGAAATGGGAAGACTAATTTATCAAAGCCTGATTCACAGGGATATTTTGAATGAATCAATGAAATGTTTCATACTGTTTGCTAAGTCACACTTCTCCCATTGGATGAACACAGAAATGTCATACATTCTGTGAAGGTAATTTCAAGATTGTAAATACATTAAATACAATGACACAGGATTCATATGTATGTAACTACTCTTTCTCCAATGGTTTTTATGTATCAACTTTTCTTGGAAATCACAGAAATAAAGGTTTTAAAATTGTGTTAAAAAGTGACAAGTGGTCTATAAATACAAATGTTAAATCTATTTTCTCATATAATCACCAAAACTTTGTGATGGAGAGCTGAAGACTGCAGTTTTAAAGGTAGGCAACTGGGGAGTATATACCCACCTCATAGAATCTTGAGCCAGAACATGATTTTTTTTTATTTATGCTTTTGTTTTTCCTGGAGAATACAACTCATCTCCTCTATAGATTGCAGACCTTTTGAAAAGAGAACACATCTCTGCTTTTCATCTCCTCTAGTGCTAACTTGGTATTGAATAAGGCATTATTCTTCAACAACCTGTTTTAGTATGTGTTGTTTTTTTTTCAAATAATATATATTGGGCATGGTTTCCCTTCCCATACACTGTCATATCATGATTACCTACTATCCTACCAGATGTGCAGATAGAAACCTGTATCTTTTTCAAATTCTGATTTTCATAGGATGAGAGGGCTGATAAGCAGATTCTCTGTCTAAACCCTCCCAGGCTACTGTGGTGAGAGAGATATTTCAGGCCAGGATGACGTAACTTTAACACTGTTTTCCTGGTGCATCAAGAAGAAACAGTGCTTTCAGGGCACCTAGCAGATAGCAACTTCACCTGCATTGACACCTTAAAAATAAAATCACCACCACAGAGTTCCATAGAAACATAATATAGTTTTAGTTCTCATGGCCTCTATTTCTCTTTCAAACATTAAAGAAGTATTAGATGTCGATTTCCATCTACTTCCTCACATAGTCAAGCTTTTGTGGCTCTTCTGTGTGCTCCCAGCTCCCTGACATAGGTAAGAGTAAGAACCACTGTTCTGCATTCTTTCAGGATCATCCCAACAGATTAAGATAGGAAGTGCCTCTCTACCAAGCAGATGCAAGTGGGTTTCAACTGTTCATGAAATTAAGTTTGAAATAGGTACAATATGATAATTATCACACTTTTCCAAAGTGTTATTTATTTCACAGTGTCCTTTCAAATAAATTATTTTGTTTTGTTTTTATATGAATCCAGAGAGGTCACCAGAGACCCATAAAATGGGTAAGAAAATCAAGTTGTAAATAAGATCCATGAATTAACACACCACATGAAGTTAAAAGTAGAAGAGCCAGGGCACACATTTTTAGCAATATGAAAATAAACTAATACTTTACGAGGACATATTTCATGTCGAATAACTGTGGATAAATATATGCTCTTTTATTTAGGCCTCGTAATTCAGGCCCCAAATTAACATTTCTCCACCTAATCTATTCATGAACCTCTCAGCCATAATGTATTATGCCTCTACTTTCTAGTACCAGCGCTCACCGAAATGTAGATGTCACAATGGTCCCTGGCCAAGGGTTATTAACAGCAAAAATCTTGCAAATATTTGAAAAAAGTAGAAGTTCTAGATATTGGGGTCATATAGAAAATGGGGATTTGAAATGTGTCACCTTGGCCAGGCTGAACTACTTTACCCAGAATTCCATTTCCTCTGTGTCTTAGGTTACCCTGTACCACAGAAGACGTTGTCACATGAGATTTGGAGAGAGTAGTGATTTGGGTTTTACGCTCCAACAAAGATCTGAACAGGTGCTTCTGAGCTCAAACAGGTTGTCACTAATCTGTTGGTTTACCTTGTCGGTGAGAAGCAGCCAGGCCTGCACCTATTCCACCTTTTCCTGGATCCTTCTATAGCTTCTCCCACTTCAGGGCTTAGCTCTGGGATGAAGGACATTAGCAATTCCTGCAGGACACACACTTATCATGGTTGGTGGCATTAAAAACTGATCTGGGGATTCCATCTCCTAAATTCTAGCTTAGCCTTGTTCTCCTCCCTTAACAATTATTTTTATCTTCCTCAGAAAGCAGCCTTATAAAGACTATTTAACCAGTGCCACCATTGGGCAAAGTCAAATCCTTATAACAAATGTATGCTTACAGTTCGGCTTCCCTGGTTGAACCCTACCTGATACATAATTTGTCACTGAGAGAGATTTTAGAGGAATGATATCCTAGGATGGGTTTTCTGGGCTGTCATGGGTTGTCTGGTATGTTATGATTAGACTTAAAAGGTCCCAATCACTCACTCCCATTTCTAGTGCTAAGGAGAGACTAGTAGTCCATGTCAGGTGGTAGCAAAAGTGTTATGCAAATTATCACCTGCAGACACCTGTAATCAAATGCCTACAAAAAACAAGCCTCTGAGTGACTAAGTAGGTGCTGCTATAGAATGTTTTATTCAAAATAAGGCATGTAACTGGGGTTGGTTCTAAATTTACTGGAAACATGAGGGAAGAAAATGATGAACATAAGGTTTTAACTTACCAGCGAAGGTCTGCATAACAGACATGAAACTGTCCCTGTATATATGTCCTAAACAAATCCATTATCTCTTGTGACCACAGGGACTGTATTTCTGAAAACCAAACTCAAAGTCTAATCCTGCAAGGGCTGAGTGGCAATGCTTGTTGAGTGCCCAAACTCCTGGAGATCTCTATTACTAAAGGTTGGGCATTCACAGGGAGGGATTAAGAGCCTGAAATGGATATTTGCAATGGATATATTCCTATAAACCTGGGAATTTTGGACCCCTAAATCCTGTGAAGCCTTTGACAGTAGAAACACTCCCACTCTTGCCTGAAGAGATGAGCTTCGCCTTGCCTGGAGAAGCAGTAATGGTCTGCAGAGGACTGCTGATCCTTATCAGGAACTATCTATCCTCATCACCTCTCTTTGCTTCTAAATCTATAAATATACTCTGGTTCCATCAGGTCTCATGGATTGAAAAGCAAAGTATGATCTGAAAACAGGTATGATGCACACCAGATCACTGCTCCTGCCAACAAGGATTCCACTGACCTAGAAACTGAGACCATCTGGCCACTTTGGGATTCTCATGCCCGTGAATCAACAAGCAAAGAGTGGGGTAACTATAGTAGGTGGGGTGATTAATCCTGACAATCAAGGAGAAAGCAGCTTGATATTATATAAGGGATATAAGAAGAAATGTGTTTGGAATGCAGGAGAACCCTGGGCTACCTCTTCATCATCCCAGGTCTGTGAATATAGTCAAATAAAATCTATAACAATGCAACCTAGGCAGGATGATCAGAAGCCTTGACACTTGATAAGCAAAGGTGTGAATCCCTTCACTAGCCAAGGAACCACAACAAATTGTGGTGTTCCCTGATGACAGAGAAAATATGGAGTGGGGAATGGAAGAAGGTAGTTAGAAACACCAGATATGATAATGTTAGCAGATATAAAGATAAGGATTCTAATAGCTATGAATGTTATATCTTGAGTTTGAGAGTTTGATATGACTGTATATGTGTGTATAACATAAAATATGTTCTATCTCAAACTTTAAGTTAAAGGATATTAAAGGGAGTGTGAATCAGCTAGAACAGTGAACATCACCCAAAGAGGGCTTTTGTATCCTCTTTTGGGAAAAGGGTTAGCAAAGGTGAACACAGATAATAGCTGCCTAGTGTAATATAATGTAATACAGTGTCAAGCAACAGGATTGTAAATGTCCTAATTTGGAAAAAATGGCTATGGTAGTTTTGTGATGAGTTAACTTTTCTAGACAGAAGTGTTTTCCAGAAAGTCCTGCTTTGTATTCTTCCAGTTAGAGGGAGCCAGAAGAGAAACCTCTTGAAGATTTGAAGGTCAGAAGTGAGCAGTAGTAGCCATTTTATAGTTTACAATAGAAGGCTGGAGCAGGTGCTTTTGTAGTTTGCACACCTTGTTACTTATCTGTTGGCTTGTGCCACTGGCAGGGTGGCAGGTGGGTCTGGACCTGCTCCACTTTCTCACGGATTCTATTCCAGCTGACCTGATGCCTGGGCCAGTAGCATTTAGGACCATGATGGTGGTGCTGTTTCTTCTGCAGAGCAGAGCCCCCACTTTATCAAGGATGGAGCCAGTGAGAACTGACAACAGCTTCCAGCAAGTGTTCCCAGGTCCCAGCTCATGCTATCAGTTCCAGCTTGAGTTTGCAGTTCTAGCTCATGTCGGTAGCTTCCAGCTTGACCTTCTCTCCATGACTACATCCTTCTTCCTAACTGTTTTCCTTGCAGACCTTAAGTTCTGGCATCAGATGGGCAGAAAGCAGGACTATTGAGAAAGTTCTTAAGTGTTTCCTCAATCACACTAGGTCACATTCTTGTAAACAAACTCCTTGAAATTCATTCTGCTTCTCTGATTGAGCTCTGACTGGTATAGGCCTTCTAGTTAACTCATACCTTACCCTTTTTTTCTGCGTTTATCAAGTACTGCTTCTTTGCTAATAGTAGTAATATCTTACTATCATTAAAATATTAGTTAGTGCCTTAACTGGTTTGGCTCAATGGATAGAGCGTCGGCCTGAGGACTGAAGTGTCCCAGGTTCAATTCTGATCAAGGGCATGTACCTTGGTTGCGGGCACATCCCCAGTAGGAGGTGTGCAGGAGCCAGCTGATCAATGTTTCTAACTCCCTATCCCTCTCCCTTCCTCTCTGTAAAAAATCAATAAAATATATTTTTAAAAATATATTAATTAGCTTAAATATAATAATTCATGTTTCTTACTATATAATACTGTAACCTAGAGACAATTTTACCTACGTAAGGACCCATTATGAAAACAGAAATGATAAATATAAAATGTACTACACCTAGTAAGAGCTCCATAATGATAGCTATTATTTTTACCAATAATAAACATTAGTGCCTCTTTAATCACTAAACTCTCTAAAAGTCCCTTATTATACATTTGCTTTCCTAACACTCATGAAGAGTAGGTGGCATAGATAAGCATTATCATTAGAATTAGTACAGTTCTTGTCATTGTTGTCATTGTACAGGTGAATATGACAATATTTTCAAGGGCTTACGTGATATTTAGCCAAGGATCTTTTGACTCCTAAGGAAAGAGACAACACTCTTGCTGAACATCCTGCTTACACTTAATGCAAATTTCTTGTTTATGATGCCAGAAAATGCAGAAAGCAGAAACAAAAGTGTTGATTCTCTCTCTTCCATCTGCCTTGCATCCGGACGCTCTCAGCTTTGATGCGCTGTTCCGGTCATATTTGATATAACTGTGCAGCGTGTTTTTATTGTCAGGCCTCTGCTTCAAACACTCCATTGCCAGTGCGACTTGTCAAAAGTTGGAGGGAACATGTTTTAAGCATTCCGTGAGCACTCTGCTGAAAAGAAAGCCACTATTTCTAATGAGCATTTGAGAGCGCGGTGGATTGCAGAAACTGTTTTCTAAGATCTGTCACAAATGATTTAGTTTTATTAGTTTTAATGGCCCTCAGCTATGGGCCTGGAATATAAGTGAAAATTAAGATATTTTTCATGAGATGAAAATAGGTTTCAATCAGAGACAGTGTTTGCATTCCCAACCTCTTCCGATTTGCTTGTTTTATTTATTTTTGGTAGATGGTTCTGGTTAAAAAGAAACCACTGTAAGAGATGAGAACACAGGGACAGTCTCCCATGAGAACAAAGCTCTCCTTGTATTGGAAACCCCTCTGGTAATTGCATATATGCTGGTTGGTTTGGCAACCTCACAGGAAGATGGCAGAGAAAGGGGCTAATGTGTAAAACTGGAAATTTACCTTGGGTAGAAACGAGGAGTGAATGTTTTTATTCATAACTAGAGGTTTGTCTTCCATGATAGCAGGCACAGGAATAACCAGGAAACTCATGTAGTGCCTCTAATTCATAATGCTTGTCACTTGCTGCTTCTGCTTTTGTATGCTGTAGCTTTTCTTCAGGAGTTTCATTGTTCCTCTTTTTTCCTATTGCTCTTCACCCAGTGAAAAGTACTGTCATCTGAACAGGTCTATATATTTTACTCTTCATAAACAAGTTAAGTGCACTTCTTAAACAGTTGGATGGTCTGGCAGTTCATCCTCATCGCTCATTTGTGAGCAAAGTGGATTGGTGGATGGAAGTTGATGAGGGATGTGAGATTGTTTTGTTGCAACAGCTCTGTTCCACCTTTTCTTCATCCTCTAATCCAAAGCAATTGTGTGGATCAAAAGAGAGCCAACAGAATTATTCACTAACCGATAGTTATTTGAGTGGAATGCGAGCAGAAGTGAGGTGTCACTTTTGGCCAGAAAATATAATAAAAAAAGTTTTATTTTATTGTTTCTTTTTCTTTTTAATCTTCTGCAATTAGAGTGTTCTGCGGTCCTAAGGGGTAGTGTAGCCAAAAGATAGAAGGAGCTTGGATCCCAAAATCAACACAGGAAAGCTAATCAAGAGGAAAGCTAACCAAGAATAACTGTATTGGACTTTAACATGGAAGAGATAAATTTCTATTTCATTAAACCACTAAAAGCATTGGCATTCTTTTGTTACAAGCAACAAGAATTACTTTTTTAAAAATATATTTTATTGATTTTTTACAGTGAGGAAGGGTGAGAGATAGAGAGTTAGAAACATCGATGAGAGAGAAACATCAATCAGCTGCCTCCTGCACACTCCCTACTGGGGATATGCCTTCAACCAAGGCACATGCCCTTGACTGGAATCGAACCTGAGACCCTTCAGTCTGCAGGCCGATGCTCTATCCACTGAGCCAAACCAGTTAGGGCAAGGATTACTAATATAAAGTTCTTCACATGAGTGACTTAATTTAAAGGTGTCTGCTTAAATGTCACCCCCTTATAGAAGCCTTCATTGGATAGTCAACCAATTTCAGATCTCCTATCCTGCTGTAACTCAGTATTATATCTCACAACTTTCTAATTACCTGGTGTATGTGTGTGTGTGTGTGTGTGCGTGTGTGTTTGGCACATGTATATATAGCCCCTATATACTACCACTGGTACAAAATCTCCATGTTGGTTGAAACATTGTCAAATGTGCTGATGGCTATAAGCACCCACCACCATCCCCATGCCTTAAACATGGTAGGAACATACAATGTGTTCAAGTAACTTTTGAAAGAGGAATCACCTGTAATTCTCTATCTCTGTATTCTAGGTACTTTCCCAAAGAAAATCATGAGTTGGGTGTTATTTGTGTTAGGGAACATTCTGTTTATACTGCTTGTGAATAGCCTTTGCATATCCTTGCCTGAATTGCCCATATCCCTCCTTTTCCCTTTTCCAAGCTCATCGACTCAACATCTTCACTGTGGAGCAATAGCTGAAAATTAACTCTGATATCCACTAGCAGTACTCCAGTGCTCATGGGAAATCTGAGGGCCAATGAAGTGAAGAGAGTTTCTGTATGGTGTCTACAATTCACTGAGCATTTTACATACATTATGTTATTAAATATGTTATAGCCAATTGTGTATGTAGAATGTATCTATTATTGTCCCAGTTTGCAAATGAGACCACTGAGGTTCAGAGAACCTAAGTAGCATGCCTAAGTTCATATGACTTCCAACTGCTACTTTTTCCCGAGTCTATAGGATCCTCTCTTGTATCTGAATTATTTGATGGTTAGCCTTGTGTTTGGGAAAATATTTTATTCAGGGGAGCTCACCCTCTCTGTGGTTTCCTTGCTTCTAGATAATCTTATTCATCTCAGGCTCTGCCTCCTGACACTTTAAGCTCATAAGAATTTAGCTTTCTTCCGACTATTTGAAAATTTCTCTTTATGATTTGTGCTCAGCAATTTAATTGTGTCATTTGGTGTAACTGTCTTTACATTCCCCCTCCTTCAGGTCTGTTGATCTACTTGAGTATATGGTTTCCATTTTTTTATTTCATTTTTGGCTGTTTTTTTTTTCCCTTTGCTCCCATCTTCTCCTGGTATTCCAATTATACCATTGTTAAACTTCTTGGTGCTGTCCCAGAGGGTCTGTTGATTTATTTCAGTCATTTTTCTCTTTATATTTTGTGTGGTTTTAATTTTAACATCTTTATTTTTACTCATCTTTTCTTCTGCAATGCCCAACCTACTATTAAGCTCATTGAGTGAATTTTTATATTTCAGGTATATGTGTCAACTCTAGAAGATACTCCTTTGGTCTTTTACAAATAGTTTTCACTTCATACCACTCAACACCAAAAACAAACAAACAAACAAGCCAATTTACAAATGGGCAGAGAACCTGAATAGACACTTCTACATAAAGGATATAGTCATGGCCAATAGACATATGAAAAGATGTTCCCTCAAACTCACTAATCATCAGAGAAATGCAAATTAAAATATCAAGGAGATATCACCTCATATATGTCAGAATAGCTATCATTGATAAATCAACAAATAATGTGTTGGTGGGAATGCAGATTGATGCAACCAATATACAAAACAGTATGGGGTTCTAGAAAAATTTTAAATATGGGGCTTCCTTATGAACTATTAATTCCACTTCTGGGTATATAACCAAAGAAACCCAAAACACTAACTCAAAAGAATATATGCACCTCTATGTTCATTGAAGAATTATGTACAATATTCAAAATAAGAAAGCAACCCAAGTGCCTATCAAAAGACACATGGATAAAAAAGCTTGGTACATATATACAATGGAATATTACTCAGCCATATAAAATAAAATTTTACCATTGTGACAGCATGGATGGACCTAGAGGGTATATGTCAGACCAAAAAAAAAAAAAAAAGGTAAATACCACACAATTTTTCCTATATGTGGAATTTAAGGAACAAAAAAAAATGAATAAGCAAAACAGAAACAGACTCATTGATATAGAGAAAAGATTGATGCCTCACAAATTGGAAGAGGGTTGGGGGATTGATAAAAAGGTTAAGGGATTAAGAACTACAGATTGGTAGTAAAAAAACAGTCATGGGGATGTAAAATACAGCATAGGGAATATAGTTAATAATCTATCTATATAAAAGTAGCAGTGACCCTTTGACCAAACATTCGACTGGTAGCTATGCGTGCACTGACCACCAGAGGGCAGACACTCAAGCACAGGCATGGAAACATGGAACAGATTGATGAATCTCAGATGAAACGGGGAAATGGAGGAGGGCAGGAAAAGATTAACCAAAGATCTTATATGCATACTAGAGGCCCAGTGCATGGATTCATACACTAATGGGGTCCCTCAGCCTGGCCTGTGGGGATCAGGCCGAAATCAGCAGTCCAACATCCCTCAAGGGGTCCCAGATTGCTAGAGGGCACAGGCCAGGCTGAGTGACCTCCACCGGTGCATGAATCCATGCACCAGGCCTCTAGTATAGTAATAACTATGTATGGTGTCAGGTGAATACTGAAAATATCAGGGAATCACTTTGCAAAGAAAATGATTATCTAACCACTATGTGTACACCTGAAACTAATGCAAAATAATATTGAATGAAAAGTGTAATTTAAAAATAAAATTTAAGTTAAAAACGTTTTTACTTTTCATTGAGTTTATTTTTTTCCTTTAAGTTCTTGAATATATTTTAATATCTGTTTTAAAGGCTTTGTTGTGAATCCCATCATCCCCAATACTTCTTCTTATGTTTTTGCAGATGGACATTTCCTGGATTTTGTTATACTTTTGTTAATACTCACAGTAGAGTATTTTTCCATTTATTTTTAGAGAGAGTGAAAGAGAGAGGGAAAGACAGAAACATCAGTGTGAGAGAGACATATCCACTAGTTGTCTCCTGCACATGTTCTGACCAGGGCCCAGGCCAGTGAGGAGCCTGCAACCTCAGTAAGTGCCCTTGACCAGAATTGAACCCAGCACCCTTCAGTCCACAGGCCAACTCTCTATCTACTAAGCCAAATGGCTAGGTCTTGTTGTATTCTTCCAAGACATTTTGACATTGAAAATGCTTTATAATTTAATTGGAAATGCCCTTGATCTCTTGTGCTTGGCTTTAATTTTTGCTAGACATGTTGCACTAAAGAAGCCTTCACTCCAGGGTAGTTTACCCCCACTCCAAAGTTTTACTCTCTCTGGGTACCCTTAGAATGCTCCAGGTATTCAAAAAGTTCCCTCCTTTTTATCTGACCCAGAACTTGTCTTCCAAACGTTTGTGAACTCCAGTTATTCAACCCACAAATAGTTGTTCTTACCACCAATCAGTGTTCTCTGCCACTGGGTTCTAATCCTATACAAGCCATTTGGTGTTTAAACAGATTTAAGAAATTTTTTAAAATATGTTATTACTGATTTCAGAGAGGAAGGGAGTGGGAGAGATAAAAACGATGAGAGGTAATCATTGGTTGGCTGCCTCCTACACACCCCACACTGGGGATGGAGCCTGCAACAAAACCAAGCGCCCTGGCCAGGAATCAAACCATGACCTCCTGGTTCATAGGTCGACTCTCAAACACTGAGCCACACCAACTGGGCCAGATTTAAGAAATTTTAATGCAAGTGTTTGAGCACTCTCTGCTTGGATATTTTGCCCCACAGATTCCAGGCACTTCAGCTTCCCCAAATTCAGATTTAGTCTTTTTGTCTTAACAAGACTACCATGTTATATCATATTGGGTGTGCCTTTCCTATACTGGAGTTGGTTAAGTGACTTTAGATTAAAAACTACGAGAGCAGTCATTTAGCTTACTTGACCTTCTCTTCTTTCAAGAGATCAGAATTCTGCACCTTTGGTTGTCTAATGTCTGAAAAAAGTTCATTAATACATGTTGTCCAGTTTTCCATTTTTACTATGGGAGGCTTAGTAGTCCAGTACCAGTTGCATTGCAGTGTGCAGAGTCACCAGTATATTTTTCTTAAGGTTATACATTAATCTTGAATATTTCCTTCAGGTTAATGTGGGGCTTAACCAATTGGCAGAGTGGCTTTACCTCTTAGTATTACACAAGAGTCCCAGAATCCTTAGCAAAACAGAAAATGCTCAAATATTGAGATCCTCTGCCTCCCCAGGTATACTTCAGGGAACTATCCTACAAAGTAAAAGTGGTGACTTTTTCAATAAGCAGTTAGTTTACATCAGTATTCAGAATTCCGAAAAACATACATCTTAACTTTTCTTTTTGCAATCAGTCTGTTTATTTAACCAGTGTATTCATTTTTTCAGTTTATTATTTAAAAGCTTGTAAGAGGTTAATGTGTTATTATTTTGCTTTTATATGCAATCACCAAGGTGATACTTCAAGTATCCATTGCATTTGATAGAGTGATAGAATTTAAATGAATTTCTTTCTCTACAGCCTCCTTGAGAAGAGAAAATTTTTGTTTTACTTTGGCCATCAATACATTCATTTCTTTTCTTTTATTTGGATTTATTCAAATTAACACTACCAAATTAACAAATAAGCCAGATTAAAAAAAAATTTCCAGGGGTCATCATGTCTGCAAAAATTATAGACAAATAAGCTTATCTTTCTCTAGCATGATTTTCATCTATCTCATTAGCATCTACAAATAAGCCAATTTCCCCCAAAAGGAACCAACTCAACAACCTAAGTATTTCCATATGACTTCAATGCGAGTCATGCCAAACAATTTCCTCCATCTGAGAAATATTAAAGATTCAGTTGTGACCTTGTATTTGAATTTCTGTATGATTTCAGATTAATTATTTAACCTTTAAAGGTTCACTTGTTTCATTTTTTTTGAAATAAAGGCTTCAGAAGACGAAGATAAAGTAATATAATAAGGAAAACCATAAAGTGTTGTATAATAGGAGGGGAATCATCTGTCTTACTTTGAACTTCCCAGAAGAAGGTAACTAACTATCTCTAAGGTAATTATCTCTGCACAAGTGATTTTCTGTGCAAATACTCCCAGCAAAACCTAGTAAGATAGTGAGAGTTTAAGATAAAGCAGGGAAGGATGTCACATGATGGAGCAATTTCAAGAAAAAATGCAGGAAGGAAACTCTAGTATAATTTATTATCTGAATGTGTGTACTTGCAACCAAGGAACTGGGCTTTGAAACTCCTGGAGGAGTCATTGGCTAAGAGCCATTGCAGGCAGATGGAAACTCTGGAGCCCTTCTGAGTGTCTGTACTTTCCAGCCAAATGCTACCGTAACCCAAGAGCTCCCTGCCCCCCACCCTCTCACACATTCCTCCAAGGTGAGTCACAGGTACCCTCTGCTAGAAACAAGCCACCCAGAAGCACACAGAACCTGTACAGAGGATCCAAGGAAATCTCCACAGAACAGCCGGTATCTACTACATTTTATTCTTTATTTCACATCACCAATTTCTTCATTGTTATTTTGAAATCATCTTGGTGTCAATATGTTAGTAGCATCTTTATTTAGCTTGTAAAATTATTCAACATGTATTATGCATTATGTATTTTGATGATAAGAATAAAAATTTAGTCCTATTTGTGGAAATTTAGAATAAAAAAATCAGAAAACTATTTACCTGGGAAAAAGTTTGTGGAGATTCTAAATAGTCAAGTGTATCCCCTAACAATAAGTTCATGGCACTCTATCTTTCCTAATACATCAGCATGATACACGCACACGCACGCACACACACAGAGATATATTTATTGTTATACTTTTGTTTATATATTTATACTATATAAATATATGCTATACAATTTAAATTATAATGCATATGAAGTAGATGTTCCCATAAATAAAATGAAGTAAAAAATAGTTACTAATTACATTTCATGAAATATATATTTCATAGATGATGATTCATTCATATTTTGATCTACTGTTCAACCATAATCTAAATAGACTATCTAAATGGTATATGTTTTCTTTGATTACTTGAAGTTATTGATAGTTTGCAGATTCTATGAATTTCATGTGGGAATGCCATTATTTTCATTAGCTGTCCTTTTAAAATCCAACCCTAAAAGCATATAGAAGAAGAAATAAATTTAAGTTTTCTAAGCAACAATCAAATCTCCAATTTGTCTTCCTTCCCTGATATAGGAAGGAAAACTGTTAGTATGTTTTTATCATAATCCAAAAGTCAGCCATATTTAATGAAGAAAAAGGTCACACTTTAATTAAATATCATTCATAAGACATTCATAAATAGTCTTTTACTTATTATTCTGTGTGTCCAGTAAAATACGTAAAATGACTCAGGGTCTTTCTTTTTCCATACAGGCCTTACATTACTTTTCTAACCTTTCATCTATGTGTTCATGCTCCTGTTGTCTTGATTCCTTTGTACCAGAAGTTGACAAATTTTCAGAGAGGTATATCTGGATTTTAACTTAAGGAAAGTGAGAGACCCCCAAGTCAGCTGCATTTCAAATCTTAGGCATTTGGTTCTAAATGCCAGTCCACAGATTGCTATAATCATTTCCTATGACATTTTAGGGAAAAGTTTAGCAAATTATTAAAAGTTGTTTATTTCCATTTGCCGTCTTCTCTTATAGGTATATATCTGGGGGAATCCTTTGAACAACTAGTGGATAAATAAAATAAGATGCATCTGTTTCTTGGTCTCATAGCAATCCATCATTCAGTAGCAATCTAGGCCTACCCTAAACACCATCAGTGAAAGTAAAATGACTTATTCAAAATCAAAGTCTATCAGACCCCAATACCACTGTAATCCCCAGCCAGTTAATTTGAAGGTATAAAATGTAACAAGATAAGGAAGTCATTGAATATCAAAGAAGGACTCAACTCATTAATTCTGATGTACTTTCCCAGTTTTTAAAACTGAAATAGCAAGTTATAATACATGTATAAATTCAATAACATTGCCATCAGAATACTGAGTCCCCATCTCAGTTTCAGTCATTCACAAGTGATATAACTTTAGCCAACCAATTATCTTTAAAAGATGAACTTATATGCATACATGCACAGCCCAAGGAGGCAGACAATAATGTAGTAAATGCCTGGGGTGGGGTAAAAGAGGGATGGAGAGAGAATGAGGGAGAGGGGAGAAGAGACATCTGTAATAATGTTTACAATAAAAATAAATTTCAATAATAGTTTAATCACAAATTTAAAAATAAAATGAACAAAATGAAAAAAATAGGTGAAAGATGTACATGATCTAAAGAGAAACCAGAGTATCTGCCTGTAAGATGCAGACAGATATATTCACTTAAGATTGTTGGAAAGGGGAATGAAGGACAAAAGAAGTGTCTCTGTCATCTGATGTGCATGGTGACCATGTAATACAATAATGTGTGATGGTTTGCTGACTCTAATTTATAGGTTCCATATTGGCAGTCCTAGTATTATTTAGCTGGTCATGTTAAAATTAGAAATAATGTTTCACTTTTCCCCAACATTAACTCATTCCCAATATTGGGGTCTATGAAGACTAATAAAAACAAGATTACATTTTTTAGAAAAGTAAAATGATCACCCTGCCATGGTCAAATGTCAATCAGGAGGTCAGGAGGTCACCATTAGATTCCCAATTAGGGTACATGCCCGGGCTGCAGGCTGGATTCCCGGTGGAGACGTGCAGGAGGCAGCCAATCTATGATTCTCTATCATCACTGATGTACTGATGTTTCTATCTCTCTCTCCCTCTTCCTTCCTCTTTGAAATCAATAAAAACTAAAAAAATGAAATGATCTCAATTTGATTAGCAAATAATGGGGAAGGCCATGGTGTGTGTGTGTGTGTGTGTGTGTGTGTGTGTATGCGAGAAAGAGAGAGAGAGAGAGAGAGAGAGAGAGAGAGAGAGAGAGAGAGAGAGAACTGTCAATTAAGTATTTGCATTATGTATGATTTCATTTCTCATTCTAAATCTGGCTACTAACTTCACCTTCCTAATGGGATGAGACTAACTTAGCCCAAGAAATGTTGTTACTGCATTTTAACACAGATGGAAATGAAATCTAGCAGAAAGCTCAAGACGCACTTTGTTCTAGTAAGATTTAACATCAAGGTTCACACAGCAAAAGGCTAGGATAAGGTTTGCACAATCTTTTGGACTTCTTAACAACTCACATTCTCAAATCAGTTAAATGTGCATATCTTTGGTCACTTAATGGTCACTTAGTTTAAAAAACAAAATTGATTATAAAAGTTTATGATTTCAATTTGCTACTGCCAGTTTGCAGAAACCAAAAAAAAAGTATTTGCAAGTTTACATAAGTTAATGTGTCTTACTGAAGCAAAAGAACATTGGAGAAAGATATACAGGATATTAAAAAGAGACCAATAATATATTACTCACCTGCTTTATGAATCTTGGGCAAAGTAAATCTATTCTAGCACTGTTTCTTCATCTGAGAAAATAAAATAGGTGTCCTCAGTTTATAACAGTAACTTTCTAAATTTAATTATCTATAAAGCAACATGTCTAAATCTGTGTACACATAATTAAAGTTAATTATTTATGTGATTTAAAGAGCATGAAAAATATTTTCTGCTTTTTCTCTTCTCAATTTATCTTCTACATTGCCACCCAGCAGTTAAATAATCATTTTATGTACTACATACAGTTTATATAAGATCAATGACCATGTACCAGGTAAAGATAATTTCCAACACTGTCATATCCAAAAGAGTAGAAGTAGAAGTATTGAAAGATGGGAAGCCAAAGATAATGAAGCAATATCTTTAAAATGTTGAAGGGATAAAAATACCTTCAAAAATATAGCTTAAAATTATTGTCTTTAAAATATTCTTCAAAGCATTACTTTCCAAACATTTTCCAAGACATTTTTCTGACTAACAAAATCTAAGAGAATTTTTCCCTCAATAGACCTGAAATATAAACATATAAAATAAATCCTCCTTCAGGCAAAAGAAAAAAGAAATAAGAATTAAAAAAAGCATGGCAGGTAAACATACAGATTTAAACAAAGGAATTGTCAGCTCCAAATATAATAAATAACTTGGTAAAGATAAAATAATTTTTTGATATCTTTAAAAGATAATTAATTACATAAAGCAAATATAAGGTATTATGATTTATCACAAATAAAAGGTAAATAAACA